>WURT03008799.1:42522-57135 GCA_009936505.3 Holothuria glaberrima
ATACGGAGAGTGAGGGTTGAACAATTGTCCCAACATACATGGTATTTACGATTTTTTGGCACCCGTTCAATCTTATTGCCATTGGTAGATAGTAAAGTCCCAACTTCATTTATTTATGAAAATAGCCTATAGCGTCAAGGCTTTGCTGCTAGGACCCCACCAGGGACAAGTGGGGTGACGCTGAACCCCATGCCATATGATTAAGCGATTTGTGCTCTACTTGGCACTTCCGGATTCGTAAGGCCTGTCCAAAATGTTTCTTTTTTACCGAAGCTCGGAACAAAGAATTTAACATCTGATACAATGTGATAATTATGTATTCTGTCTTTTCTAATCCGTATCGTTCATGGCATAGTATTATTAATGATTAAATTTGTTCTTGTGCAGTAAGTTTAGACTATGAGGCATAACGAGATATTTGATGGATTTATTGTATTTCCCAAAGAGGTTTATTGTATTTCCCAAAGAGTCTGATGAACAAACAGGTGACAAATCTGAGGGGCATTTCATGCCTTCACCAAGAGTAAATAGTAACAAAGATGGTAAGTAAATATAAAAATTGGTCCAATGCAATGATAAGGAGTACAAAAAATCTACCTAGTAATAAACCTTGTAAGATTAGTTATCACCCACCTGCTGTTACAAAAGATGAATCGGGAAAGGTGGGGGGGGGGGGGGTTACAAGAGCTACTAGTAAGTGCGAACTTGGAAACAATGTCATCTTAATGAAACAGCTTAAGTCTTCCTGCAGTAGAACAAATAAACTCCTTAATTTATTTAAAGTAACATGGCTGCAAACAGTTTCATCAGGGAATTTCTAAATCATATCCAATATCTGACACTGCATTATGTCATTATTATATGGCTAGGATCCTTCATGTAGGTAAGAAGGCTAAAATGATTTAGGAAAACTGATCCTGGATTCTTGTGTATCTCTCAAACAAACTATGTTTACCAACTTAGTAGTGGGCAATGTAATCATGAAATTGTAGTGCTAAATGTAGCACGATTTAATCTTCCGATTGATATAAAATCTAAATTTCGTGCCCTCTGGAATCTTGTACTTTTCAACGTGTGCAAACCTTCTTTGTAGATTAGTTAGTTAGTAAGTTAGATGGGGTTTTACGCCTCAACTTATAACCTCATGGTTTAATATAGCGGTGCCCACTGGATTGTTTTCCCTTACTCCATTGCTTATGCGGAGCATCACTCCCAACGGCAGTGGGCTCCATTTTTAAAGTCTTTGGTATGACTCGACCTGGGATTCGAACCCCTTGAGAGGCGGATGCTCTACCACTAGACCAAACACGCGGTAGAGTCTAACAACTAAAACGTTGGCCTTTCATTCACACCGTTTTCATTTTGAGCTGGTAGAAATTTTATAACAGGCTGATGGCACCCAATTTAACATACAAAGAAAATGCCATCTTGAAAAAAAGGAAATTTATAATGCTAGAATTGTACGAAACACTTCAACTTAATACTTCATTTTGCACTCATTTGCACAACATACACTGAAAAACTGAGTGCAGCTTTTCAGTAAAATGGTATATTCTGCCTCTTAAATATAATGGGGGTTCTTATGGGAAACATTTTTTGGCGTAGAAATTCTCTCTTTGTGGCGCGGTATCTAAAGGAAGTATAATAAAAGGAACACTTTGCATACAAAATGCTTCTGGGTTTAGAAGTAGTCACGTCAGTCCACTCTTCGTTACTCTTGATAGTAACATCATGCTTTTAAAGAACAGACTTTAATGTTTAAGAAATGAAAATATCCAAATTATCAATCATACCAAAACCATGCGATCGAGTGTTCATCCTCTGCCAAATTTCAGTTTAGAAATCTAGGGGTTCCTTTTTAAAATACCAAATGAAAGTTTTAATTTTAAGTTTGGAACATAAAACGCTTTCTTAACATCATTGTAATATGGAATGACCTATCAAAAACAATATTTGGTATGTGATCATAAAACCATAATTTAGAATAATTTTGTGCTGGAGACGTTTGTAAGAAAAAAAAACAAACAAGGACTGCCGATTGTCATTTAGCAGTAAAGAGAGAATGGCTAATTCTGCAAACATTGTTTGGTTCGAATTATTTTTAAACAAAGAAAATTACCAAAGCATTAAGGATGGGTTTTATTACAATGAACTTCTTTTGACAATCTCTCATCGACATAACGTTTTATCCAACGTCTGCTTTTAAATGATTTCATACAAGATGATAAATTAAATGTATTTACACTACCTCATTGTTATCGCTCAAAACGGTTGGATTGCAAACTGTGCGCAAAGCACTAACTGAGATCCCTAAAGAATTCTAATAATTCCGAAAAAGTAAAGAATAGTGAAAGTCTATTGAGAAGAAATCATTGATTAAAGAATTCAGGAGTGATATCTTGGGTAAGAAATTAACTATAAAAGGTCATAATCGTGAAAGATTTAATCTATAATATTGATTAGATCTGGTGAAGTATCGACTTAAGATAGCAAAAGAGGTGGTGGGATATAGCCTGTCATTCAGTAGTTTCTTGGTCATTCTAGTAAGAAAATAAGTAAAAAAAAGTGGAAAACTCTCAAGATATCTCAAACGCTTAGACAGATCTTCATTTTACCAATATGAGAGACCAATATTCTATGACAGATTTGATTTCAATTATTAAATTTAGGCCTGAAGCTAAAATATCTAAGTCTCTGAGGGATAAAGTTCTGCGCAAGCAATTGGAAGATCTTTACTCAATATTTATCAAAGACAACAGTGTGTAATTTATACGATTAGTAAGGCATTTTGTTCATTTTTTGTAATTTGTGCTTACGATATGGATAAAATGGTTTTCTTTAGAGGGTTTGGAGGCTAGGAGCGGTGGCTTTATTTTTCTCAGAGAGGGCATGCACCCCTTTGAAAAGCGTAAATATAGAAGATATTAAAGACACCGCCAATGTTCTCTCAAAAAGGTTACATGAAATCTTACTGGTGCACCATTCGACAAAGGCTTCCAGTTTAAATGCACTGAAAAGATTGCTTCTAGGCAATAACTTTACCTTAGGGGGCTTTCACATACACAGACTTGTTCAACGAAGAGCTTCGAGTGCAAAATTAAGCATTTGAAAAGATATTTCCTTCCATTTTATTATTTGTTTCCACAACACTTTAGACTAAAAGCTTGTTAAATATACAGAAAACGGTGGAGGAAGCCTTGAAAAACAGAATGCTTGTACTCAGCAGCTTACCTTTACAAAAAAGTGAGCGAACAAAATAAAAGGAAAAAATAATGAGACAGATTTAGCAACAACTCCCTTCCCCCTTAACCTACCTATCCAGCAACCATGAATAACAGAGTTAGAAAATAGATAAAATATGAGTCAGCAAGACGCAAAATGTAAAGTTTGCATTAAAATTACTTTAGCTCGTACAAAATATCTAAGAAATATTAATTCCTTTGGCTATGTTTAAATTAAGTTAAATTAAGTTAGAGTTATGCGTCTTATTCCTCCTTTCGAGGTTTAAAGGATAGCGAGTTTCTTTCCCCATATGCGTGTACTACCACTCAGTCTCGAGCTACTAACGGAATTATGAAACATGTAATTAGTGGCGGGGCAAAGGCAAAATTGTCCAGCATATCACCACCCAGATAAAACTGTTGCTATTAATCCCGTAACAGCAGGAGTGTAAATTTTATTTTGAAAGTGTGTTAAAATCGATGGAGTTTTAATCTGAACCTGAAGTGATTTTCTGGATCTTTGTCAGAGACGTTTTCCTCGCCTCTTTGTAAACTGAGTAATACTAAGCACGTCTAAGCAAAATTATGGTACTTGACTCATTAATTTAGGGTACGATAAATCTTTTAAATACAGGTTTTACTTATACCATAAAAGATAAGTTTCTGAAATAAAGAGTGCACTTTTCTTATGACAATAAAGTATGGGGGAGTTATATATATATATATATATATCAATGAAATGATGTATGTAGTTGATGCACTGACATGACGATGAGCGTCAGCGGAAAAATGCTAAGATCAAATGACTTTTAACGCAATGGCTGTATCTCTAGTAAGGCTTGGCCTTCAAACCCCTTCGTCACGAACGCCAAAGCTAGGGGATTATGGTCCTTCCCTATGGTTTTTCGTGAGGAGAACGCCTCTGAAGCTATTCTGGTGCATTTGTATCCTGTAACATAAGTCCTATGGGTGTAGAAACGCCGGTTTTGGCTAAAGGTGATTACAAATATGTGTTGATGGGCATCCTTCACAATCTTGCTACAATTTAGGTTGACAGATTTCGAGTTGACAGATTTTAAGGCAAGGCCCTACAGAAGTTGAAGAGGGATTCTGTTTTTCCGAAGTCTTGTGATCAGAATAGTTCCATGTATTATTACCTTAAAAATGGTCATGAGGTAAGGCGCAAACTGTGACGAATGCGCGCACAGCGCACAAAATTTTTCCTTAAGTAAAATTTCCATGCCAAAGCCTATACATTCGGGCTCTGCATCAAGACAATTTTAATTCCCAAACAAACCTTTGAACCAATCAAAAAGCTAGTCTTTTTCCTGGAAATTTGAAAAAAACCTTTCATTTTCTGCTGGTGTGCTTCTCTGAAAGTTACTGTGGAAAGATAATGGTAATAAGAACAATATTTTGGCCAAGTTTTGTAGCGCGCTGAGGGCAAGAATATTTTAAACGTTTGCCAAGACTTTGCGAAAAATCTGATAGTTTGAGAAACATTTGTGACAGAAAATGATTACAATAGATCCAGCTCTCCGTCGAAAACACACCTCATCCTAACTCCTTCAGAAATCTATTGTTTGAACGCCCTTTGAAATCATTTTAAATTTTCGGATTTTTCAGAAATGGATTGGGGGTAAGCACTACCCCATGCCTCCCGTGCCGGCCCCCCTGGTATTATGTTGTTAGCCGAGGGACTTATCGACGGCTACCATATATTCGTGATAGTCCCCTTCTCTAAAGATTCCAAAAATTGTCAACAGAAACGTTCAAAGCTTTGTGGTAATAAAAACTTACCTGAAACGCAAGTAAACTAAACTGAACTGAGTTACATTAAACCAGACCGAACAGCAAAGGAGCAGTTTTGTAACTGTAAGAAAACTTTAGGGAAAAGTTTGTAACTGTAAGGCGACTTCTTAATTTCAGTTTTTCGTGAAAATCAGAGTATTGAGACTTCGAAAAGTGATGAGGGGCGTTATATACTTGAATTTAACTCTTTAGACACTCTGAGCACAGTAACATAAGGCTTTTTACTTTCCGTCTGTAGGTCCAAGCTCTTTGGCGGTTGTACTACCAACGTCAAGTGTCCTGGTACTAATTATTTCAATCATACTTCTGGGATTCTGTGTCACCCTGAGAAGGAGAAGGTAATGTGGGAGAGTGATAAAACTTTCAATGAGACCACTTTCTAAGATAATTTATTTTTTTTTCTGAAACTCAACTACCGCATCTACCATTTACTAAGGGGGAGAGGTATGCGGCCAATTTACCAATAATGCACATCTACGTTTAGTTGTAAAATATTTAGAAATAAGGTCAAGTTTCTGTAGCAAGATATCATTTTGCGAAAACTCCGACAAAAAAGCTAAAACATACCCTCCTGTCACTGTAATGTCTAAACCCACACATTTCCTTTTCGTTCGATCTGCTATATATAGAACTTATGTAGAGTCTTCACGCTTAATAATGGAGAATAAACAATGGACCACATTGCAAGTACGACGTAGACTTAGCAAGCGTGCGTAGTAGACTTTCGCCCGTATCCAACCGGTACACAAATCAGCTGTCTGCATTTGTTGGTTTAAATTGCAATAAAGCTCGATTACCCCTAAGTAGGGGGAGCACTTTGTGTTTTGTAACGCCATGTGCGTGGGGTCATTTCAAAAAATGATACGCTTTATACTTTCATGCCTTTCTATCAAAAACCGTTAAAGTTTTGTCATAGCAACCACTTAAAATTCCATCTTTTCCTTTGCCAGTGGACCCCACCAGAGTATGGCCCATAAAACATAACCGCGTTCGTTGCATGGTTACACATGCCAAAAGGAATTCAGAAGAACTCACATCTCTACTTATCTTGCCCTTTCAGGATATGCTATTTATCAATGATAATGAATACAACCACACACCCAAACACACACAGTTCCCCCACACCATTATGCGTTGGGCTTCCTTGGTCTTTTTCTACAGATTTCACCCGGGCAATTGAAGATTTGCTCGGGTGTCACGTGACAACATCGTGTTACAGTTATCTCTTTGATCACTCTCGAGTATCCTCAGGGTAGCTTTGTAGAACCACAAATTTGATACACTTGGCTGAGCTTGCTGATTATGTAACAACTTTTGTGTTCAAAGTATTGAGAGCGGGTGCTGCGCAAGCTCTGTTGCTGCTTCTGCTGTCCAGACATTCGTGGTCAGAGTATTTACACTTGAGAGGAAAAATTCCTGTTTGACAGAGTGTGCAAATTTACAAATTACTTGCCTGACTGGCTACAAAATCCTGAAAACAGTCCAATCAAACCGAACGCCTAATGGGCACACACGCGTGCACACACCACATACACACATCAACCCACACGTACCCACCCACACGTACCCAGAGTAGCAACAATCTATCTCAATATAAATATATATATATATAAATTAAAATCGGTAAATCTGAATATATATATATATATATATTCATCTTGACCTCCTTATAAAAGCAATGACGTGAAACTCTGTGTCTCCAACATATTTGCCCATTGTGCATTTCTTGCAAAAGTGTATGTAGACAACATTAGCAGAATTGCAATCTAAGTTCCCCGGTTACAGTTTGAGTGAAGTGCCGGAGGGGGGGGGGTCAGGGGGAATGAAGTACAGATACGCTGACATATTTGACAGAGTGGTTTGTTACATGGAAAGTTGTCCGTGGGAGTGATAGGCTTGAAGAATTTGGCTACTAACATGAATTTTTCTTAGGTTAGGGTTTGTCTAAAAGACAGAAGAGGCGCATTCTTAGTTAGAAGCCCCCAATTTGACGTCATTTTGGAGAATTCCCAATAGAGATTGAACGCTCTGAAATAAATCTCTCACAGGGAGATGAAAATTAGTAGTGGAGGGAATTTGTTTAGATGGGGTGACATTTACGTACTTCAAAAGTTCTTGCCTTGAAATTTTATTAGCCCTCTTCATTTTATTGTAATGAAAGTTTTGGTGTTCGTCTTCAGGTCTTTCAGCCCTTATCCCCTTGAGTGGTTTCCTTCCGAGTGTTAGGGTGAGGCACAATTTCAGATCTCTTATTGAGGAGTTGTGTATAGTGGTGATCATGGCCGATTTTTCAGCTTGGCAGATGTTGGAGACATCGACTGCATCTTTAATGTGATTGAGACAGCATTTTTTGACGTATGGAAAAGTTTTTACTACACTGCTTTTGTTCCTAGTTGTGCGTAGATAACTCGATTTTTGTCCCATGTCATTTTACGTAAAGCAATTCCTTGTAGTTGTTATACCTCTCCTCCAGAAAGGGCCAGCGCACTTGGCGATGTAGATTTGTGTGGTGTAGGTTCTAGTTACCTCTGCCTTGTATGAAATGGCAGGTGTAAGGCAATTTCCATCAAAGGGCCATGACTTTTGGACTGAGCAGTTACAACCGGAACACTGAGTCGGGTTGGTCTGCTTATTTATGGCTCTAGAGTTGAGGTTTTGTATGCCGAATTTCAATTTTTCATACAGCTGTAGTTTCATGTACCGACAGTGTGTTTCTAATGGAGGACTCAAACAACGAAGGCTCGTTGTCTGGAACCCAGTTATTCTTAACCGTAATATCTGAAATATTCACTCCGGCGATAAGTCTGCATACATACCTGATAGAAGGGTTAAAAGAGTTCAAATTCTCCAGAAATGATTAAAAATGTGCCCCTAAGACGCTAATTAAAAAGCAGTCTTCTAGGTACCCCAGAATTTATCTGGCACCATCACTTTTCAAACTCCGCCATAAGAATATCTGCATACGATGGAGCCATCTGAGATTTTCCTAATGCGGTGCTCGAAGCCTGTAGGGTAACGGTCTGAATTACATTCAACGACATTTTACTTATAGAACAATCCCTGCCATCTCAAACACGCCAAACACTACGGCTTCCGGAAAATGTCTCTGTTTTATCGCAAATCGATAGACACAATGCTTTACCTATTTCTGACAGCTTTCATCCAGGCCATGTAAAACACAGTGTAGCGTTTATCCTAGGTAAGCGTATCAAAATATTGCTCTACTCAAGAATTTACCACGAGAAGGTTAACCAGAAACACAAAACTTGTTCCAGTCCTACAAAAAACACGCTATTCCTACCGTAAGGTTAGACGTGACATTTACCTTGCCCTCAATGAAGTGCATGGTTCAAACGATAATCCTAACGAGATTTCACTAAGAGTCCCCCTTGTGGCAGAATATCACTCCGGTTCACAGGACATAAAAGATTGTTAGTACAAACAAGAAACCATGCTTTATCTGTCCCCCATTATGAAAAAAGTTGTTCCGAATTTACCGGTGTTGGCTTTCCATCAACTTCCAAATCTGAAAACGTGCCAGTCCGTTCCAAAATTGATAGAATTTTCACAGTAGGCCCTAACAAACATAGCATAAAGAAATGCTTACTTTGAACAGACGTTGTAACAGTAATGTGGTGTGAAGCCACTCCGTTGGCAAGGTGTTTAAATTTAGGCAAGGGAATCGAACTGTATGGCCCTTTTCGGGTTGTTTATTGTATTTTGTGCACATTTTGGGGTATGTGGTACTTCGGAATGACCCACAACTTAAACAAACCAATGGCAAATGATCGATGGGCTCTTCAGAGACTTTTCAGGGAGGGGGTAAGGATGTGGGGTCTGATTTTGTTACGTCTTGTGATAAGTCGTATTCTTACCTAGCTACTCACTACCTTGGTCATTTTAATGGTACAATACTTCAAACTTTGTACCCACATTTCATTCCTTTAATTGCTACAAATGGGCAAAGAAACATGTTTTGAAAAATTCCCAGGAAATACTTTAGCAATTAAAAAGTAATTGAATGTGGAATAAACTCTGCATTATTTTGCCAAAGGACTTGTATGCCAATGACGGCTTTGACCGTTAGACAAGGAAGGTGTTGCTTTGACAGTAGACACATCTGTAACACTTTCTTTGAGCCTAGCTATATATGTTGCTGACAACAATCTCTTGTTTTGGAATAATTTTCCACATGTTGTAGATATAAAGCTGGGAAAAACTAAACGAAAAGGTTTACGTCGTCTGCTACATCTTGAAGAGCTGCATATCAGGAAAATCTGTGCACTTATTTGACATTGCCAGTAGTTTCAGCCAAAAAATTAATTTACATTGTCTTTTGAGCGTTGTGGCGTTTTTACAAGTATAAGAATGCCGTTTGGTGTTACATGTTGAACATTAATATTCAAGTTGCGAAAGAAGGTGAACAATTGATAAGAAAAAATCAGGAGTAAAATATAGCGTCATACCTCTTTTCTCTGTTTTCAAATGGCATAAAATTACCTTTATCACCATCTCTGTGTTGCATCGCGATAAAAAAATGTTTGAAATATACAACATTGGCGCTTACTGGGCTGTCGGCAACTTGCTACACATTAAGCCATTGTTTCCTAAAATCCTTTTCTTAGGGGAGTAGTATGGTTAGCTACTACTGCAATTACGAGACAAAGAATTTGAGACCCTCAAGTCTAATGATCTCTCATTAAATCATTATCTCCCCACCATTACAGGGATCAAGAAGGAGTAGAATGAATACCCTTTTAAGCTGGATCTCTCTCAAAATAACACCTCCCTGGTCAGACAAAAAGACCCAGGGTGAGAGTTCGTTAAGCAGGTTGCTTTCACTGATTCAGGCCCGTTATACATTTGCTGCTTCTCACAGCAAGCGGGCCGATGCGCACTGTCTCGGAAGAACTTTTATGACTCGCCAACGCAAACCGTAATCCCTAACTAATCCATAACCTTAACAAAGGATGCAATAGATACAATAAAATACCATCAGCCAATCAGAAAATACCTTACGAGAAAATGTGCATCAGCTGGAGCAATCTTTACTGTTGGGTGTTTCCTCCTTCAAGGTATTTCTATTCATATTGGGCTTATGCATTGCCCTATTATACGGATGAGCACTCTAATGTTTCTTTGGGTATCGTTTGGGGAACTTTTTTCTGTTTCGTTAAGTGTTATAAGTCGTGTTTGATATTTTCTCATTTGAAGGTTGTAAATTATTGTGCCGAAAGTTCGTGTAAACCAGGCTAATATATTTATGTATGTTTAGATGAAAAAACATGCTATCTTTTTCATAGCGTTCAACAGTTTATATGATTTAAAATTTCCAAATTGAATGAATTCTCAGATATTTTGGCGGGATGCCAAGTGGTGTTGCGCAAGGTGCCAAATTTGAGAAAAGTTTGTATATGTATGATGGATTGGATGCAAAAGTGGTGCTTCCTGGCAAGAAAGCACTTAATTAGAAACTTTCAATATTGGGTGATTTTTGTAGTATAGTAGGACCTACCAAGAAAAGGCCTGTCAAAAACGTCTCCCGCATTGCTGGAAATGGTATTTTGTAGGGCTTGTAACTTGCATCTAAAGTTCATTATGATGTATTCATACATGCTTTAGAAATTTACACTTCGAGCAAGGAGTTGTTAGGATGGAGATACAACGCACAAACTTGTCAGACAATATGTACTTGAAAACAATTTAATTCTTTTCAGGCACCACTTATTGATTGACAGGTCTCTTTGTTCTTATTGTTAAGTCTTAGTAGACTAAACCCTTTTAATTGTGATCCCCTCCTTTTTTCCAGGTAATCCTAATACATGCTTTGAAGTTAGGTGTGTTTTCGCCGATGTCCAAACTTTAATCAGGATTTTCAGTAAAATGACTGGCAACAAACGTTTAAATAACGTATTTCAGTTGTGCCACCACGATTTCAATACATCATCTGCTGGAAACATTGTTCAAGTCTATACATTTCTCACAGATTTTAGCAAATTTTTCCATCATTAGGAAACATTTTTGAAAAGTTAGGTGAAAAAGAAATCTTTGCTGAAATTATATGAAGTGATTTTAAGTGTGACGAATAACGACGAAAGGTAAAAGCTTCACATTTTTGCATGACGGCTGGCAACAATAAGTTAACGAGTACAACTTGAGGGATGTGTCTTCTCATTGTCATTTTGACAATGCATCACTGATATAAGGTATTCTAGGCATTGAGATAAGAATTTTGAGGAGAAAAGCAAGATTAGCGTCGGAAACGCACATTACTTCAAAGAGTCTGTAGAAAGTTGTATCTCCATCCTAACAACTCCCTGCTTCGAGGGAAAAGAATCAATTCAAAAATCGCTCTTTGGGGAACCTGACTTGAAAAGAAACCAAACGCTACTTAAGAAATTCATTGACTTAACCGATGAAATGAGGATAATCTACGCCAGGTATTCTCAATTATATTCAGTGAAGTGCTACTTGATTGAATAAATAAACAGGGAATGCCACAATCTAACCTGGTAACCGTCGTACTGTGGGAGTAATTCCTGTGAGCGGAGGACCCCCTTCCATTTGATGAATCTTCATCGATGCCACGTAGCGTTTCGCCTCATAACATTTCAATGTGCCGTCGCTGTAGTGAAGCTTCCAACTATTTCGCTTGGATTATAGGGCTTCCCCAACTGTTACCTACATGTAGCACTGTAGCTACCGCGAAACTCGTAAGTGCACCCACTTGGACAGGTTCAGAGTGTGAATGTCTGTGTGAGTACTTCGCCGCTGGTTCTTTTTGTCGTTCCAATTTGAAATTTTAGTTTGGATTTTTTGTCATGCGGCCAGCCGGCCCGACGCCCGCCTTCTGCCGTGGTAAGAAAAAAGTCAGCGTTAGTTGTTAGTTGTTATAGATGGGACACTTTCGTGGAGGGTTAGAAATCGCAAAAGGCCCCTTGCTCTCCCCTCTCTCTCGCAGGCTACGGTCCTGATCATGGAAATTTATATTCTCTTTTGATAATGTTCATAACATCATTCGTGCCAAGGATTATCGCCGAGATGAAACCTGCAAGATGCTTTATTAAACAGGGCCATTCAAAGTCAATGCTGTACGTATTGTATCACAATTGATGTATTTCTCTAGGAGATTAACTCACTGCTTTGTGCTTGACTACTGTAAATACTTGCAAGTAGATGAACCAACAAGGGTAAAGGTTTTTTTGGAAGTTGTCACTTATGTGAACGATATACCTCATTGCAGTACTTACAACCCCATTAAATGTTTCTACTTTGTGATCCGTAACTCGACATTTAATGCAGATATAAAGCCACCTTTATTCTATCTACCCTGATCATGTGCAATTTGTAGTATTCTTATGCATGAATAGTCCACTGTTGTTTTACATTTATAGGATACATCAAGCGAACGAAGAAAATGTCGAAGATAGGAACTATTACGAAGTTGGAAATACGAATGAGGGATCACACGAAAGAGTTCTTCCAAATGAACAAGGAAAGCGTTATGACAGAAATATAAGATACAACACTCCAACTTCAGCGAGTAACAATTATGAAGGACAATTTGTGGCAAATGTGGCTTATGAAAGTTACAGTTGAGGTACTTAACGAAACCTTTAGGGATAAGGGAAACTGCTATTTTCGCTGTGAAAAAAAACATATCCCAGACATATACCAGATATTCAGTAAGACATCTACTAGTCAAGAAACGTCTGTCTAACGGACAACTGGCCCGATGTAAGGGGGACTGGTAGCTCCGACCAAAGGATGGAACTGCTTAATCCTTTCTGGACAAGGATCTTACTAAAAAGCTATAAAAAATAAAATGCAACTGGGTGCATGGGATGGAGTCATCTTGAACAACATTTCGTGAAAGAAAGCGACGTTTGTTCCTCATCTCACTATTAATTGATGCTTACCGTCCTCGTAAAAATTGGGAAACACAAGTTATACAAAAAAAGACATAATCTGAGCAAGCTTTGTAAAAGAAACACGCACTTGACTGGTACCTAATGTAAATTAAAAAAATCTTTACTAATCTTTCACATTCAAGGTAACATGTACACTGCTAACCACTATGCTGTCGTTCCCAGCTAATAAAAGATATTTTGCGACAACAGAAGAGAAGGCTGGTGGATGGAGGAAGAATCGCACTCGGGCTAGTCTTCAAGTTCTGGAACAAATAAGCTACCTTAAAATGTGATCTTTTACTAGCTTCGTGCTGCAGAGTTGTGATTCTTTAAGATTACTCAGAGTGAGAGCTCTTTGAAGTCTCGTCCTGTGTAAGAATCACCAATTTGATGGAACGTGACTAACACATCATCATTTCTTTAGTTAATGCAGAGCTGTTGGTGAAGGCAAGGACAGCTTAATCTAATTTGTGTGGTCTGAAGTACACCGCGCACAAACTCTGATTGTGAGTTGCATCTGTTGTGTAAAATGTGATGTAATCAATAATGTATTACTCATTTTATATGCGACGAAAGAAATAATACGATTTAAAAAGAAAGTGGCAGATCTCTTCCCAACTGGGAAAAGTGGTTTCCTGATGACTAAAACGAACCAATAGGCGTTGGTAAAAGAAAGTTTTTCTTTAAGTTTGTGAGATATGATGTGCTACTTTTGAATGAACTTCGGAACTTACATGACTTTTAAAGTTAAGTTACTACTTATTGAATAAAATTTTGGTAAAACCACCCGACTTACATTTCATTTTAGTCATTGATATTTCCAGCTTCGGTACACAACACAAACTTCTTTTCAGTTCTTATCGCAAAACTGTAACAGAAAAATATGGTTATCAAGTTAAGGTTATGCTACCACTGAAATGTAGTGTATGTAATTTTTTTCTTCCTTGTTCTATGTGGACATTTTTATGTAAAGTATGATCTTATATTCTGTAAGAACTCTTAGAAATCTGCATGATTTTTTACATGTTATATAAAGAAGATCTGAGCTCAAGGGTGAATTACAGCCTGGACGTTGGGCTGCTTTTTTCTTTCTACGACTGTGTACTGCACAAACTTCGTTTCTCTTTATGTCACCAAAAAACCCAACTATAAAGTTATATTACAGATTTTGTTTCTTCGTTCGTCTATGGTTTTATTTTGAAGCTCCTCAACGAACAATATAATCAATTGGTCTATGCTAATACCGCCTGCAGAAATCATAACTCCGACATCATAAACATTTCAAAGGCTTTCTACTAATTAGGTAACTGTATGTAAATAACAGATAGTGTCCTATAATGAATATATCTTAGATTTTATCATGATGATAATTTTACACGAGAAATTGTACAAGAATAACAGTGTTTTCTTGCTATGTTTTTCTTTCTAACTCGTACGAGTTGACGCTTTCCCGTTGTATGCCTGTATATGAGGCAATACTTTAAATTACCTATGATGAAACCTTCATCATTTCTGCAAATGGCCATCTAAAGGCTTCTTATGAGGGCTGAGACAGTTTATTCCCTACATTTTGGCTTTTCTACAGTACTTTCTGCCTTTCTTAGGCAAGGTTAGTTAATGTTTCTGATTGGAAGCTTCAATAAATGAAATGGGTGGGGAACGGGAGGGTA
>WURT03008800.1:0-35791 GCA_009936505.3 Holothuria glaberrima
ACTTCTACAAGGGTCCAGGGGCCACGAAATGGACCCAAATTAGTGTGTAAGTCAATGGAGAAATAATTGGTGGTGTGCTACCTACAGTATGGGTAACTCAGAGGTGTCAGTACTGCGATGTTAGAACATACATAACAGGTGTGGTAAATACATACTGTAGGCCTACAAAGGCTTGCATTGCCAGTGATGGTGGGGAATTGTAAAATGGGCAAACTGAAAGGTTGTTCTGGTTACGAAAATGAACCGGGGGAGTGGGGCCAATTCAGGTCTTGTTTTAAGTGCATGGCTTGGTTGTGTGACAGTGGTAGCTTGCCAGGCTTGCCTGGCCCCTTTCCTGGCCATTGGGAAAGAAGGTAAGAACTTATAGGGATGTTCAGTTGGGTTACAAAGAAACATCAAACTGTTGGTCACAGCAGGTTTGCCATTTACAAGTTACATGCCTGCCCGGCTATCCTTTAGAACACTTGTAAAAAAAGAGGACAGGGACGAATTTTTTGACTGGGTGTAAATTTGTGATCTTATTGTACTTGATTCCTTATGGTATCCTGGTTTTGCTTGCTGCCCTGGATTATTTATGCACTTAATTTATAGTTTACGTTATTATGAAAAAGATTTAAAAAGGGTAGCTTAACAGTTTATAGTCTGTACCAGTGCAGCAAACCTATACAATAGGCTATAGCAAACAACATTTTCTGTAGATTGCATTATGGGTGAATTTGTAAGTTTTAAGCTAATATCCCAGTGAATGCTAACTACTGACATTTATACTGTGGCATAGCGTATATAGTTACAGGCACCAGAAGTCTGGGAATGATTAAAAGTAACTTCAATGAATTATTGTAGGAAATTCTTGTTTGCTGTTGCAGTTGTTAAAGTATATTGCCCACACTTTACAACAGAAGCTACTGGTTAGGTAGTAGGTACACAGGTTTGCTAGAACCAGGCATTATTCTAAGTAATGTCTTGAGAAGCACTGACCAGAAATATCCAGAACTGTACAGTTCTTTAATAGACATATTCTTTTATTAATTGGTATAGAACAAAATTTGGAAATCTTACATCTTACATCTATTGATGTTGGAATTCAACGTGTGTAAGCTCATATGGCATTCCCTGAGTTCATCAGATCAGCAATGTTTCAACCATTTGGTGGGTGGACATTTGCACATTACGTCAAGTTTTTGCTGGTTAAATTTTGTCAACACGGTATTTTCATTTTTCATTCCAGGGCTCAATCATCACAAAATGCCGGTGTTCTTTGTATGTTCAATATCCTCAGTCCATTTCCATGAAGTACTGCTATTCCTTGTTTATTATAAGGTCTGCTTGTCAGCAGTTATGGAAACTTGTTAAACTACTCATTATTCCAAGACAATACTGTGTTTGGAGTGCAGCTCTGTTGTCCAACATCCAGCAAGAATATTGTACCTACAACCTCTATGACAATACAGAGAAACATAGTTGGTTACCATTCAGTATTTGCAACATCTTTTTAAAACAACTTTTGGACATGCAGTACCAGGAAGCCTGGTTATGTTCCCATCTTGTCCCTGACTTTTCAACTGTAAGCCATCGGAATACAAGACAGGTGTCTGACTCTGTAGATAGTAACCTAAAAATACACTTTGAGAACTTTGCATATGAAGTAGAGATTGAAGAGAAGAAACTGTTCAATTCAAGTTCAAAGAACATTGTAGATATTAGGGCAACTACACTTCATTTGGGAGAAGGATTACTGCATGTACTTTTTCAGTTATTTTTTTTGGAACTTAAGTCAACAGTGCTACTTTTGCAGATTAATCATTCTCTTGTTTTGGCCCTAAAGAGTGGAACGTTTTCCAAATCAGAGTGAAAGTGATCAGACTGTTGACACTTTTTGGGACATTGTCAAATTTCATTTGTTTGAAGAAGCTAGTAGCAATTTATCCATGAAGGCTTACTGGAAATCTTTTGAGCGCCTTTGAACAACTGGTGTTGTTATCAGGTTATTGCTGCTTTTTAAATAACCTTGATTGATTCATTCATTGATTGAAGGAGGGTGGTAATCCATAATTATTGTCTGTCAACAAAACTATTTTCAGAGCAAACACCCTCATCCCTTGTGTGTGAAATTTCGCCCAATATGAGGCTATACTATGTCTTATAAACAGGAATCTTGTGATGATTTTCTAAAGCAAGAGTTCTAGTAATTTGGGAACCAATAGCACTATAATTGTATCTAGTTTGTCTGCAATATGATAAAGTATTGTCAGTGGCGTACGTAGGGGGTGGTCATTGGGCTATGGCCTCCTCTCACAGATGGCAATTTCTACACAAATTCTCCTTCAAAATGTAGCATATGTGGCACCAGATTGCATGTAAGGGCACCCAATTTTTCAAAAATTTTGAGTAGGGAGAGATACCTCCTCCTTAGACCCCTTCTAAACTTCGCAGCACCAACCGTTTGCGTTCGGCATCCTATCGACAAAATGTCGGTTCTTACTGGCTTCAGGTTACTGGATCCCTAACAGGAGCTTAGTACAGTGACGTACACAGGCGGCGGGGGGGGGGGGATTGGGCCATGGTCCCCTCACTGATGCCAACTTTTCCCTTTAGTTTCTAAAAATACGTAAGTATTTTAACACAAATTTTACTTCAAAATATAGCTTACGTGGCACCAGATTGCAAGTAAGGACACCCAATTCTTCAAAAATTTTCAAAGGGAGGGAAAAACCCCACCTTCCCCAGGCCGGCAATCACACAACATACTGCATGCCCCCCCCCCTTCAGAAATATCCTGGGTACGCCACTGTGTATTGAGAAACTCTCAATAGTTTATGTCTCATGGAAACTTTCAAACACTTTCATCCTTCCAAAGGTATCTCTCTCACAGAAGACAAAAAGGTTTGAATGTTTACCTTACTTTCTTTGATAACTCAGGGAGAAACCAAAATATTTGCTTGTATTGTAAAAATCACCTTCTAGCAAATGGAGAATGGTCCAGAAATAAATCCAAATTCCTTCAATTAGTATATACTGTATAATGAACATAACTATCAATTTGCATACAGCTTTTAGAAGTCTCCCAGGCTCCATCGAGTGAGTTACATCACAATTCAGTAAGGAAACACCATATTGCTTGATTGTGATTAATAGGTAAAAATCGCATGTTATAGACCTACTACTAATCCATTACTCAGAATGATGCTGGAAGCAAATCATATTTCTGTTTATAATAACAGCATAACACAGATTTGTAGTGTGAGAACAATGTCATAAGTATTGAGTATGATTACAAGGGAAGTGCCTGGGTTGTTAGTACAAGTGCAAAGTAGGCTACAGTCTGGTTTCACTTGAGTACTACAATTTGCAGTTTGCAGTGGCATATATGCATGACTTCCAAAATATTTGAGTTTGAGTAAGAGTGCAAATGAATTTTATGTGTTTAGGAGTACAGTCAAGTGTGCCAAAGTGTCAGTTTAAGCACAAGAATGCAATTTCTCATTGCACATTAATATCATTGTTTTTCATATGCTCTTCACAAAATCTGCATAGGCCTACTTTACATGTAAATGTATCTTACCTATCAATACTTTAATTACCAGTTAGCACTGCAGAGTCTACTAGAAACAATTATTATAATAATATGATGCAGGGCTCCCAACAAAAACACCGCAAAATTACATAGGAATTTTTGGACGAATATATAGGATTTTGTCTCCGGAAATATAGAAATTTATAGGAAAAATATACTTTTATAGGAAATATAGTTGAAGTGGGCGTGGGCAGTACCACCATCTGACATTACCTGGTCAGTCAACTCGTAATTTTTTAATTCAAATACCGGATCATTCAGTTTGGACCCTATTTGACGAGCTTTACAATCCACTCTTTTGGTGCAAGGAGTGTTATTCTCAAAATGACATTTAGGCAGTTTTTCAAAACCATATATAACTCCTGAAAATAACCCCTATATGAAACATTTTGACTGAGATAGGCTAACACTAGGGCCATATCTTAGGTGAAATCTCTAGGATGGGGGCAGTTCAGGACACTATTTAAGTGGAGCAACAAGTAGCATGCCAGCAGATAGTAAACACCCTGGTGGACCCTTCTTTTTTCACATTCTGGTTACCACTGTGAATTGTAGGGGGCGCCACGGGGAGGGTATATGTAAGGCCTGACTTAGGTTCAAATTGACCTAACATTGGCAAAGCTTTGAACTGATCATATTACAAACTGTCATTATTGATTCCTTGACGTAGTCAGAGGAATCTATGCGATGGTCCTGTCGTGTGTATGTATATATGCATGTGTGTGTATGTATGTATGTTACGCTTGGATTGTAAACTCTCTATCTCCAGAACCGTAAACTCAATGGATCTCATATTTTACATGTAGATACCCCTTATTTAGTAGATGATCCCTATTGTTTTTAGTGAAGGTGAAAGGTCATTTGGGGTGACCAGAGGTCAAATGGTAAACACCTTGGAAATTGCTTGTAAACACGATATCTCAAGTTGTGTAACTTCATGGAGTCTCTGATCTCATACTTAGCATGTGCATGGCCCATATTGGGAAAATGATCCCTATTGTTTTTGGTGGAGGTCAAAGGTCATTTGGGGTCACCAAAGGTCAAAAGGTCAAAATCTTGTAAACACAATATCTCAAGGAGCGTAACTGTGAGGAATCTCATACTTAGCATGTGGATTTCCAATATTAAGAGGATGATCCCTCTTATTTTGGGTGGAGGTTAAAGGTCACTTGGGGTCACCAGAGGTCAAAAATTCAAAATCTTGTAAACACAATATCTCAAGGAGTGTAACTGTGAGGGATCTCATACTTAGCATGTCATCACCAAATATCAAGTAGACGATGCCTATTGTTTTTTGTGGAGGTCAAAGGTCAATTGGGGTCACCAGATGTCAAAAGGCGAAAATCTTGTAAACACTGTATCTCAACAAGCATTAGTGTGAGGGATCTCATACTTAGCATGTGGATTGCAAATATTGAGTAGATGATCTCTGATATTTTTTGTGGAGTCAAAAGTCATTTGAGGTCACCAAAGGTCAAAAGGTCAAAATCTTGCAAACGTGATATCTCAAGAAGCGTAACTGTGAGGGTCTCATACTTAGCATGTAGATTGCTCATATTAATTAGATAATCCCTCTTATTTTTGGTGAAGGTCAAGGGTCATTTGGGGTCACCAGAAGTCAAAAGGTCAAAATCTTGTAAACACTATCTCAAGAAGCGTAACTGTAAGGGATCTCATACCTTAGAATGTGGATTGGGCATACTAAGTAGATGATCCCTATCGTTTTTATGGAGGTCAAAGGTCATTTGGGGTCACCAGAGGTCAAAAGGTCAAATCTTGTAAACACTATACCTCAAGTAAGATAACTATGAGGGATCTCATACTTAGCATGTGGATTGCCCATATTGAGTAGATGATCCTTATTGTTTTTGTTGAGTTTAAAGGTCATTTGGGGTCATTAGAGGTCAAAAGGTCAAAAATTTTATAATATGATATCTCAAGTAGGATTGTTGCGAGGGATCTCATACTTGTCTTGTGGATGATTCGATGTTTGTGACAATATATACTTATGTCAAGTCAAGGAATCGCTAAGCCGTTTGGCTTTATGTTTTGTGATATAGTCTTTCTATTTTGTGGCAGCATGGAAGGCAAGAGGTGCTGTCTAAAAGAATAGTAAGACATCCTATACTCTTTGAAAAATTTTTTGTCTTTGTGAGGTGGCTTGCATGCAAAACAGTGCTATCTTTCTAAAGCTATTCAACGCTTTGAATTTATATATTTGGGAATCCTTTTAATTTAGTGACTCTTATATCCTGTGAGCGTGTAATTTAGGGGAAATATGATCTGAACTTTTAATTATTTTCTGAATTGTTCGGCTGTGACATGCATGGCACCCCTACAAGAAGTCTCCAACCAAGTGCATGCTTCCCCCTAGGGCTATTATTATGACACAGGGGTAGGCATAATCAGTTGGTGCAAAGCCATAGTGTAAAGCTTGCACGAAAATGGAGGGAATCAAACCTTTTAGACTTTAAAAATTGCATCTAAGCATTCTTTTCTTTTAAATTTCATGCTTTAGAAACAAATTAGATTTCAAGAAGAAAAATTAGATTTTATTTAAAGGAGGAAATGTCCGAAATGTAGTCACCCCAATTTGAATCAGCGTACCTGGGCATCCTATTCTATGAATGGCTCTTGAGAATCGTGTTGCAATATGTTCCCTACTGGATGAGTTGAGAAATTTATGTATGGACTAAACTCCTTGTTTCACCTTGAATATGCAGTATTTATGATCTAACATATCATGAAGGTTACTTGAAACGAAATAAGTAGCTATTTGTGAGATAAAGCTGTTGTTCAAAATAAGTTTGCAGCAGCTCCTTGTGCCCTTTAAATTTAAAGCTACTTTACAAGCTCACTGAGTTAAGATAATAATTAAAGGTAGTCATTGGCTATTTTTTTTATTAGCCAGTGTATATGGTGATGTATTCCAGCAGGAGATGGTACCTTCCTCAGGCAGAGAAACCTACATAAGAATGTGTTTAAGGTGGGAGTCCTGGGATCTCCCCGGGAAAATATGGGTAAAAAGGACCATTAATTTTAATGCAATTTCACGGGGTCTTGGGGCTTTGAATCATAATTTGGAGAGTGTAATTGTTAGCATTTCTGTATTTTTATCAAGTTAGCCAACTTTCATTTATGGTTTGGAAATTATCAGGCTACTGCCTTGAACATAGACATTCTGAATAAAAAATATAGGAAATATAGGAGGTTTTCCTTGCTCCTTTTTTGCTCATTTTCAAAATATAGCAACATATAAGAAATATAGGAACGTTGGGAACCCCGTATGTTGTTAAATGGTATGGGATTGTTTGTGACAACAATGTACTTTTTTTAGTTTGCCTGAAATGTTCTTAATTAATTAAAATCACATCATTTTTCGCCTCGTTTTAATGTTTCCTCTTGCCAACCTTTCAATAAAAGGTTTAGAATGGTCTTCCACAGTGTATATTGTGTGCAAACTTGGAAACTTTCCAAATCATTTCAGAAAAGCTGTTTAAATTCATATACCAAACACAGCATTTAAAAGAATAGTTTAACTTAAATTTATTTTTGATATAAGTTGTGGAACTTAATAACATTATCTGATAATTTTGCATTTTGTTCCCACTGTATATATGTGATTCTAAAGATATGAGCAAATTTAAGTACTGTAGGCAAACTTTCAATACAAACTGGTGTCATCATACTGTAACTTATATTGTTCTCATACCCATTATGTACTCTTTATGTCATGAAGGACATACGAAAATTGTGGTCAAACATTCCCTGTGGGAGAACTTGTATTTATGCAAAGGTCAACCCTTCCCCCTATCCCCATCAAAACCCTGAAATAAAAATCAAGGGTAGGAAGTAATGAGTAACAATTTTGCCACGTCCCCTGTAACTGAGGGACTTTCTTTTTTTTTCTGAAAAACTATATTCTGTCTGATAAGGTCTTTATCAATAATAATATACAGACCTAATCAGACAAAATCTTTCTGTGCCTAATTGATTCATGGGTATGCACAATGGACTTAAAGCATGGGCCTCGTGGGGGGGGGGGGGGTTGGTGGGTTATCGCAACCCTTGCCCTGATGAAAGTCAGAGTAAATTTCATTGTCTCTCGACTGGGAGACTTAAATAACTCTAAACTGTAGACCTTTCATGGTAATGAGATATGCTTCCCTGACTTTTATGACACTTAATCAATGTGAGAAGCTACTTCAGCACTAAAGTGCTGGTATCACACAGTGCCTGTGAGGTATTGTACTGGCACCCACAGTGTTTAATTATAGCTCTTTATTATGGCAAATCTTGTTAACAAGTTTATAGGTAAACAAGCGGCCTGTAAGCATAAGTCGCCACAAATAATTCTGAATTGTGCTCATCTGCACTTCTGACTTGGGTATGTTAACAAGGAAATCTCTTCCATGTAACCCAAGGATGGAGGATGTATGTTATTCTACTGGGGGTTTCATAACTGCTTAGAGTGACCCTACAGGACTGGATGCACTGAGTCAGAAAATGTAGGTTCTGTGTTTTTCACCACAATATGTAAGGAATATGATAAATAGCTTTTAAGGGTATATCATATGGTATCCCCGCCCAAATCAGGGAGTAATTGCTAGTAACTCGTTTTCCAAACATATTTAAGAATATCCCCAGAGTTCTAAAAACAGTTGATGGCTGCACTTTGATTGACATTCACTCAAACAACACAGTTTCATTTTGGTTGGTCAACTTTGACTTGTACAGTCTGTTGCAGTGTTCCCAATTAAGTTACAGGCTACGATGGCTCTGTCATAGAAACTCTATGCTCTGACTGCCTTAGACTTTTAGAGGTGTATTAAAGACAAGAGGCTTGGTTTAAACTGGAGGAGGGGCTTAAAGTTAACTTAGGGAGAATTGTTACTGTCTGGCAGAGATGAACTTAAAGAGCCTTTAAACAATTTCCATGACATTATAAAGGGAAAATACAGTCCCCCCAATTTGAATAAGTGTGTCTCATCATCCTAGTTCAGGAATAGCTCTTGCCAATCATGTGACAATATGCAAATTGTTACTCATTTGTTAAAAATTCATGAAGAAAAACTCTGTGGTTTATCTTCAATATTCATTGTTTGTACAGAGAAATGAAAGACACTTGTGAGCAGAATATGAGGAGATTTATAAGATTTACCATACATTTGAAAATAAACTTGGGGTGACTCTCATTTTCCTTTAAAGAAGGATGTCTTACTTGCTTATGGCACTTTTCCCAGTTGACAACTACAAGTATGCCCCCACCCCTATCATTCTACCCACCATTTGTGAGTTTATGGTATCTGGACGCATTATCACTAATCATTTTTGAGAGAGAGTTTTTCGAAAGATGTTGATGCATTATAAATTGCGTTTCCATAATCATCCACATCACTGCAAGAAATTTTCGCCCATGAATGCAGGTGTAGTCTACAAATGTTACAGGCGATCGCGGAACTTCATCCAGCACTATTGCAATATATACAAAGCATAGCCCATCGAGTACGCATAGTACATACACGGTAAAGTACCTTTGCCTGTGTGTCTAGTACAAGGAATATCTTCCATTGTTAGTAGGTCTTCTGCAAACCATCTTGTGGCATAACTAACAAATATTGTCAAGGATCCATTAATCTGGCTAAGACATACTGGCACATCCCATTACTGTTGGCGAATTAAGAGATATAAAATCGACCAGACTGTGTTTTGTTTTCAGCTACCATGTTAGATCGTCGAAGACTCGACATGATGGAAGTCAGCTGGTGCTATTTTGACGTACTATATATGACGTTTCGGAAATAAATGAATAAAATTTGCATAGTGTCACGCCCCTTCTGAACAAATGTCCAAGACGTTAGTAATGAACGAAATACTGTAGTACGCACAGTCTAGTTGACAAGCGCCCTCATAATTTATAATAAAAACCCGAGAAGCGGAAATTTTACTAACGTCTTGACCAAAACTAGTTTTAAGTTCGTTATTTTGTGGACTTTTTGTACATTTTCAAAACGTGTTTCTCAAGTGTTCTTGACGTAAATAACAGGAATACAATATGCAAACTTTTTTTTTGGAAATGTTTTCAGGACGTATTTTTGTGGACTTTTTTGACGTCTTTATTTTTACATTCCACGAGTGGCATATCAAAATTCGTTACAGCAAACAAATGGGACGCTCCAAGAATGGTACCTGCTGTCTAAAACACTAAATTTTATGGCTTTACTCAGGATGGAAATACATTCTAGGCGTGATTGCATGGCACATAAAATGATACAAAAAAGTGAATCCAAGAGTGTGCTTTTGATAATCTAGTCATGAAAAGAGATTCATCAAGCGTTCAAAGCTCAAGTTTAAGCAAATAGAAAAGAGAAGTTTTCTTTAAGGGAAGGGCTGACCTGCTGTAAATTTCAGTATTATTAAACCTAGCTTCAAGTAAGTTGATATTCTGCTTAGTTGATCACACAGCTGCCCTTGAATCCTTGATGAATAGTACCCAGCATTTACATTACAATTGGCAACACAACCCTTAAAAAGAATAATTTGTCCATACTTTACAGAAACCTTTCCATATCTGGTATGACTTAAGTAGTAGGGTACATGTGCATTCTGAATGCAAAAAGAAAATGATATTAGGCAAACTAAACAAATTATGGAATTGTTACTGAAGAGCATACCGAACAAACAAATTGCTATTTTTCAACCTCTTTAATTTCCATATTGGTCATAACTCATCAGTACTACAAGCTATACCCTTCTGTACTGGAATTTAGAGAGTACAGGGACTCATTACGAGGCTTTCAACTTGTTCAAATTTCACGATGGAATGTGCAATAATAGAGTTCAAATATTAAAACTAGGAATTATTAAAAAAGGCTTAAAAATGGTACAAAACAAAAATCACAAAAGTTTATCAAATATACTTGATGCATTTACATTGGAAAAACCTCTTCTTCATTTGATTGCACACTTTTCATTTAAGCATACTTAATGCTAGAGAAGATGAACAATCTATACTTCAGGCAAAGAAGCAGGAGCCTCCTAGGGACAGTTTGACCCCAAATCTGTACAAGAAAAAAAACTTTTGTTGACCTCAATTAAAGTTTAGTTATCAGGTATATAAATTAATTACATAGCGTCAAGTCACCAATGGCACAAAAATGACGAAAGATTGTCCAAATGTTTCCTGCAACTTTTATATACACTGATCCCACAGTTACAGAATACGCATATGAAACTTAAAGCCAACAGTGGCCATATAAAGCGTCCATAGAATCTGTACTGAATATGGCAAGGGCAGAAATACAAGATACAAAGATTTTTATAAAGTTTAAAGTAAGCTACCTCATTTCTTTGCATGACTCCGTTAAAATTCTGTACGCAACCTACTACATATGACATACTGTCGATGATACAAATAAAAACCAACATTACAAGATACCTCCCCCCCCACCCCCATTCCTTCCTTTAGAACCGACCCTCCTCCAAGTTTAGAACTAACCAAAAAGCCAAGAATCTTAAGCTAACTTAACTGCAGTAAGTAATAATCTATCTCACTGTGTGAAGTTTCTCACATTGTAACACATCTGACTTGAAATGACCGCTGAAATGAACGTCTGTACACATAAAGCACTTTTTACTTTCCACTGTACCTGATTTACTCTTTTGTTTGAAATGTTTTCAGCTAAACTGTGAAAACTTAAAGGCAGACAGCCATCACACCAAAGTTCATTTATGTTTGGTGTGTGGATATCAAAATTCTCAATTGGTGGTTGGCTGACTGCTCTTTGATGGACATCACTGATGTGCAGTAGTTTACATTCCACAGAATGCAGAGCGTGCCCAGATCTAAAACATTTAAGCCTTTTATGCTCACCAGGATATTGCCTTAAGCAATAAAAGAGTTTTGTGTCCACAAAAGGAGAAGTTTTATAGACTTATTGAAGGAGCTACAAGTAAGTTGTGCTGCAGCTTGATATAATACACAAACCAGTAACAGCATCAGCGAAATAGTGAAGAAGAATTAAATGTAAAATTAGATTGGCTTATTATTTAACCCCTTTTCTGTGATACTTACAAATACTGAATTTTAAATTATTCCTGTATTTCACTATCCAATTTGTATACTTATCTCTAGCCTTGGCTATGGTGCTGTATTCACTAATCCTAGTAGTAGACCCGGTATCTGCGGTGAATGTTATGGTGATGAAGCGACGAAAGTAGGCGGACAAACGTTCTGGTTTCAGAACGTCAGAAAATCTCTTGTTGACTAGAGTACCTCTAACGTTACATTCGCTTGGCAGTTCACCAATACTAAGAATGCCGGAACAGCATTTATTACAGTTTGTCGAACTCTCGCAACACAGTGAATAATGGCGTACAGTACGGTACAGTATGTCTGTGTGCACTGCATTACTGACTTCTACAACGAATGGGTTTGGGTGAACTGAAGTTCATCTGGCTGATGTATTAATTGAAGGCTATCTCTCGAAATCTCGAAACGACTATGTTTTAGCTTTTATAGACCAGTTAAACCATTCTAGCAATTTCTGAATTAAAAAGTTCAGGAACTTTCCTTCAAACAATTCATCGATTAAAAAAGAAAATTCGAGATTGGATATATGTAATCACGGCTAAATAAAATTTCTCCAATATCAACCTCATTGTGGAAGTGCCCCGACGTTCTGAAAGTCACGGCAAAACTTGACTTGTAGACTGCGAAGCAGATCATTAGAAAAATCCGCCCCTTGAAACTGGGCGTCATGATTTGGACGATAGCGTCACGATTTGATGGCCGATTTTTTAATGATATAAAACCGCAAAGATCAGATATTCACAGTCCGACGGACGCTGGTCTGGCATTGTTGATTTTTATTTCCGTGCATAAGTTTACTAAATATGAACCGATTTTCATGGTTGATGATTCAATTGGTAACTAATTTAGCGACTTAATCCGATTCTAGTCACATCATAAGTGGAAATACAAAAATTCCTTGGAAATGTTTTAAAGATGGATGCCCAGTATCTTAAGGTTAACCGCAAAAATAAGTCACTGCACTGCTGGATTCGAAATCAAGGTCAAAGTATAAATGTCCAAGTTTGAAGCTTACGAAAACTGTAATGTCATGAGTCTCCCTCGGAGTTGGTTAGTGCCTCGAAATAGTTGGGAGAATGAAAGTTGTCTGGGGATGACAAGAATTGCCCTTTAAATGATCTTCCATATGCACCTGAAACAATGAAGTGATAAGGCATTACCTGCCAAGCCTTAAAGCCCTAAAGGAGTATCCTTCTTGAAATACTGTTTGCCTTGAAGAGTAAGGGTTAAACACTTACGAACAATATAAACAGATATGCATACACATCTCCATCCAGCCTTTGGTCTTTGGTAGAGTAAGGTATCAAAATCTTTGACAGCTCCTGCCTCATCCTGGGCTTCTTTTGCAATCTGAAGAAGAAATAAGTTTTCCTGCTACTAAAAGCATCAAAGTTGTATTAAAAAGAGCAAATGCTTGACACATTCTTTTCGGTTTACATTCATAAAGCATGAAAATATAAACACATACATGTAGGCAACACGAGGTCTAAGTTGTACACAGATTTTAGTCTTCCTTTTCAACTACAGTATAAATATTTTCTTATCACAAAAACAAAGGATTTCTATTTATCAAACTCCTCAATGTAAACTTAAATTAATTTAAATTGCTGGGCTAAAATAAGTTCCAAAATATTTGTATCACAACAGTTTTCTTTTCTACAGCTGTTTTTTTTCCTTTCATTTTTTGTGCTTTCTTTCCTTCCTTTCTTTTTTTTCTATTTGTTTTTCTTGAAATATTTTAGATTTTGAAAACCCAAGCATTGTACACTCATGATGTTATTCTTCCTTGTCATCTCTGTGGGACTGAATTTTGGAACAGATGGGTCTGTCTGTAATTTGTGACCAGTTTCTTATTACAGTATCTCATGAAATTGTGGGAATATAAGACAAGGGTGATATCCTTACAAACACAGCACGTCCAATAAAATGTTTTAAAGCGTTTTTAAAACGTATTAATACGTAAACTACCTTTTTAAAACGTTTCCTTAGACGTACTGTGTTTGCTGGGATGTAATGCATTAGAGTATTTCAATAAGAGTGTTTCAGATAGTGTGACTAAATTCTTTCCAGATTTGAGAAAAGAAGACAGAGGCAGGGCTCAACAAATACAAAAATAAATCTACACACAAGTATTTGCATTTTTTGTGTAACAAGTTGACAATTATAAATACTTTTGGACTGGAAAAAACTTTAAATAAGATGTTATACTACAACATATGCAGAGTCTGTGTCAAGGGGGAGGGGATTCTCCCCCCCCCCTTCCAGAAGGAGGGTGAAATCCCCCTTTCATTTCCATAAAAATAAAAAAGAAATGTCAAATATCTTGGTTTCTTACTAAAAAAAGGATACTTTTGCAGCAATGTTTGAATTTACATCAATAAATCTCCTTTAAATCCTTCAAATTGCATCTTAATGGGACTTGAAGCAAGCTTGTAACTTTGGTCAAGGACAGCATCAGTTTGGACTTGGGTTTAGCACTTAATAAATACCCCTTTTTAAGTTTCTGGTGGAATTTCTGATATGAGATATTCACATTAATCCGTGGCTTAACAGTGCACATTCCTTTTTTTTCATAGACTGTAGGATAATACGACAAGCTTACTTGAAAAGAATATTGATGTAATACAACTGTTATGGATAAGTGTGCTTCCATGGCCACTACTCTGCATTAAGTATAGGTACAAAAGTTGTGGCCAAAGCCTTTCATTAACAGCACTGAATTTCAATAACTAGTGAGGACCTACAGGTATTTTTCAATATTTTTTTAAAATTTATTTTATTTTTAGCCACCTTGGAAAAATGCAAATGTGGTTGACTCTCCTTAGTTTTCAAAAAGTGGGTTTTGTCCCATTACTTAAAAAAAATACTCATGTTTGAACTTGAAAAAAGCTCTGGCAATACTGAATCCTTCTGAAGGGACACTGAATAATTCCAACTTTCAGAGGAAGTGCCACTGTATCTGGTCAGATTCATGCTGTACAGTACACAGTCCAGACATTAAGTATTGTACAGTAAAACAAGGAACGGCAACGGCTACAGTTTGTCAAAATTTAGAATTTGTACAGTACTGTAACTTAATGGCAGCTTATGTCAAACGTACAACACCAACCAATGTTTATCAAATACTAAATCATGTAACATGACTTACTTCCAGTTTTATACTTGAAGGGTTGGAGTACTCTCAAGGAACTCTGAGACTAAGTTTATTTACACACCCTTTTTAAAGTACTGTACTACAGTATATTCTGCGGGCATGCCTCATGCCTCATGACAGATCCATTTGTTGAGTTCATAATATACACTGTTGAGTCCACTTTATACTGCAATTCAAAATGTTACGCTAGTTAACAAAGGGTACTGTACATCATAAAAATTTATTACGTCAAGTCAAAATGGTCGGTAGCCTTGTATGTCCAAACATGTCTACGTTTTTACAACCCAATTGTTTACCCTACTTTAAGGCGCTTACTCCGCTTACAGTATGAAAATTGATAAAATTTACAAAATATGCTCAGGCCCCTGTATAGGACATTGCAAAATTACCCTGACAAATACTTACTGTACTCTCAGGAACTTAAAGGAACTGTGGCACAGCAATAGGGCAATAGCCTTGTATTGTCCACCCTAAACCGTCAACGTTTCAACAAGCTGAACATAGCAGCTGATATCTTTAGTGTTCTATACAATTGTGTAGGCCTACTTACAGGTATGCTGTTGGGGAGAACGGGGTTATCTGGAACGATTTTCAGACAAATTCCCATACCATCCAAATAGATTTGACTTGAGGAAAAATTAATATAATAATAATACAAAAGTTTTTTATTAAGCACCTTACACAAGAAGTCCCAAGCGCTAAAAACTACCCAACAGGCAATCAATAGAATAAAGTAACAAATGAGTCTTCAAGTTAGTTTGAAATTGTTCAATAGTAGAAGAGGTCTTGCTAAAAATCGGTAGGTCATTCCACAATTTGGCAGATACTGTTGAAAATACACGATCACCATAAGAGTGGGTAACAGATGATGGTACATTTAAAAGTGATTTAGAGCTGGACCATAGATCATGCAAAGGCTTGTTATTAGATATGAGATCACAAAGATGCAGTGGAGCAACACCATAAATGCATTTTTGTGTAAGAAGATTTTGTAGTTGATGCGATGCTGCACAGGAAGCCATTGAAGACTGCTAAGTACAAGGGTGATGTGGTCACAATATTTTGTTAAAGCAGCAAGCCGATCAGCCGAATTTTGAATACTCTGGAGTTTCGAAATTTGATGTTTAGGTAAGCCATAGAAAAGGCTATTTCCATAGTCAAGATGGCAGGTAAAAAATGCATGAACAAGCTTTTCAGTAGTTCGAGTATCCAAATAATGTCGTAATTGACAAATTTTGTACAAAGCAAAAGAAACAGAGCGACCCACATTAATATAACATAGTATGGGTACTCATACGGGTTAATAATTGCGTATATTGAGAATAGCTGAACTTCTCCTTTGGGTAAAATCAACAATAAATGTGATCCAACTAACCCCAGATGTGGGGTTAGCTGGAACATGGTATGGGGTTAATTGGAACATGGTCAAAATGTCATTTGTAGGTAGCGGTAACATGATGTCTCGTTAGACTTGGAACATGGTATGTTGATAGATATATCTTTCTAAGATAAAATTATCAGACTTTTTTGAACTTGACCCACACTGACCTTTTTGACCCAGAAGATGCTGCAGTTTGTGGAACGGAGCGACTTTTCAAGCTGATAAATAATGAACAGAAATACCTAGAGCTCTGAAACTTTTTTGTAAGTACCTTTTATCTCAAGTACAAAGAAAAAAACCTGAAAGTTTTCATACCTTCATCTCTGTTATAAATCATGTCTGCGGAAACGCTTCGTGTGGCGCAATTCAGTGTGAAAAGACAATTTCAGGCAGCATCGTTTCTTAAAAGTGCACCACAGGAAATCTGTATAAACAGCATTCTGTATTCCCTGTGTGCCACATAAGTACCTCCAAATTTTGCAGGGATGTTGGTATAATACGAACAGAGATATTGGTATCTATAACCTTGGCCAACTGTGTCGCGATATTTGTCAAAACGCAAATTTTGACCATTTTAGGAAGCCATAACTCCACAAAACAACATTTCATCCATAGCTCCATAGCCTATTACAAAATCCCGTTCTATGGGAGAGTTTTATTATTATTATTATTTCCACTGAGCAGTTGAGTAGTGTTGCTAGCATCACTCTTGTTTACAATATGGTGGATGGCTGTTGCTTATAACTTTAAAGTGGTGGCAGTTTTTCAAATTTTTACTATTCCCTGTGTGAGAAAACGTACGTACAGTGCTACAGTAGGCTTGAAAGAGTATACATCCTGCTCCAATGACAGAGAGAGGAAACACTCTTTCTGGTCAGTTTGGTTTGGCTCATAGAGAAGGGGTGTTCTGCTGCTCGTACCTGATTGTTTGGTGGCAATTAACAGCCGTTTTGTATTAAAGTACATTTATTTGCTCCTGACTGTGGGCAAACTAGAAAAGAAAGCTTTGTTGCCCGTCAAGCCCCTTTCTTAGGATGCATTTGGCAAGGGTGAGGTTGCCTAGGTACCACGCAAAGAGGTAAATAGCGTTAAATGTAATGGTACCTGATTATAGCATATTCCCCATGCGCTGAAGTGAAACAAAGATTTTACGATGTATCTCCAGCTAATACCATCATCAGAGACATGATTTCACCTGGACCGGTTACCTTTTACTATTTTTTTACTAGTGGAGCCGACGGGGGACATCGGGGCGTGCGCCCATAATTGATTTCCGAAAATTTTCCCGAAAATTTTAAAGTGAACCACCAAGGCGTTTAAGCTATAGATTTCTGTAGGGGGTTGGGTGAGTCCTGTTTCTGACTCACTGATGAATCTATTTTTAATCATTTTCTTTAATCCACAAGTCGTTCTCAAACTATCACAATTGAGTACCACACTTTTCGCGCGTTCTGCGAACTTACAGCCTCAGCACATGGCTGTGTTATCAGGGAGCTAGGGAGCAACCACTAGAAGCAGATCCATTGAACAAAATTTTATAGCTTATATCTCTCACTATCAATTATAGCAGCCACGCGCTCCTGTTCTATTCCTACACATTCCAGTCCACAGGAACCCATCCCTCAGGCGAACTTTAAACACCATTTGATGACGATAGAGTTGCCGAAACTCACAGCTATGTGATTACGTAATTCACTGACCCATGTCAGGACACGTTTGATGACAATCCCAGAATATAGTGAAAATGCGCTTGCGCAGTTTTTCCTATATCCATAGGAATATCGTTATAGAAGTGCAATTGTTCCAAATAATTTCCTTAACTTGGTGGAAAAACCTCTTTGCAATTGGACTTTCCGTTGTTCAGTTATTGTTATCATACGAGTTAAGTTCGCAATAAATAATACGGACAATAATTAAAAAAAAGTGGCCTGAAATTTCAGCATTTTTCGCCCTTATTCGGGCCGTAAAGTCGCTTCCGAAGGCGTCCAAAATTTTTAGGCGAGAGTTATTGGCAAGGACTCCGTGCCCACCAGATTTTCATTCGTCTAATTTGCACGGATTCCGTGCCCGCAAGTTTTTCACTCATCTTACTGACACGGATTCCGTGCTCGCAAGATTTTCAATTATCCTATGAACACGGACTACGTGCCAGCAAGATTTTCATTCAGAAAATGACAAAGGTGGATTTCAGCTCTCATATTTTGCTAGTTTATTCCTGCAGTCTTCCTGACCATGAGATAAACCCACCTTTTTGATTTGGCGACCTAACCTTGGCTCAAAACTAAATGGGAAAGTTGTATACAGATCCCTTGTTACTGCAAACTGCAACTCTCATATACCTCATTTGCAGAGACTTCTGTGCTACATGTCCTTTTGTTTTAAGTCTCCTCAAGCCTACAATTTCATTCTTCCACAAGTTTAATTGAGATTTATAGAAAATTATTTAATTCTTCAATCCCTTTTGAGATACAAAAATCATATTAAAGTACTTTTTGTCAAAATGTAAGGTATATTTTATCTCTTTGGGCTTCTCTGTCATATCTCTGATAGCAAATTTTGGTAGTGTGGTAACAGGCCTCCTTATAGTTCAGAGCTTTGATGCCATTGGAATCAATGACAATGGCCTTGCATTTAAGTTTAAGCGAGTTCCTTTACATTCAAGAAGTTGTTGCCCTTTTTGAAAAGTTCTCAGTACCTGCAGCTACTTCACAAGGGCCACAAAGTCATACACAAAGCTATCAACCTGAAGCAAAATATCATAAGTCAGCTTTTCATTGTACACTTACAACATATCATCACATTAGTATTGAAGCCCAAATGGAGGGAGATTTGTAGACCAACCATCACTTAAGAACAGCCAAAAGTTACAACTGGTAGACAGATAATACTAAGTGACCCAAACCACATATTTGGGAAAGAGTTACATTTGGTTCTGTTAACTCTGTTGTAATATTTCTAACCTACCAAACTCTCTTTGGAACTGACTAAGACAAAAAATGGTTCCAGTTCAACCAAAAGTGTACACCATAATATAATTGATTCCAAAACAATTATTCCAGTTGCATCATTGAGTCTTTGTAATGGTATTTTGATGAAATATAAAAACTTTATGATACTGTTACAGTACAATTTCTACCCCTCCCCTCTTTTTTAGTTTTAGTATGCACTGTATACTTGACATGTACAGTGCTACTGTCTGAACTGACATCACTACTGGCCTCAAAACCCTTCAAGTAGAGCTAGTTATAAAGAAAGATGTGTTTATTTTTTGTCTATGCTCTTCATAGAGAGCATTGCTTATTTTGTGTCCAAATTCTGCAGACAGCATCATTTAGAGGGGAGTTTTCAGGCTTTACAATACTGTCAGAAATTACCTGACATTTGCATAACTGCAGCCTAACTTGAGTACAGGCTATCCTAGTTTTCTTTTGAAAAATGGCCAACGAACAAGTGTTTGAATATTTTATAATAGATCTGATCAGAGCAAAGAAGAATAATGAGGTAATTACACGTAAATGGCACGTAAAACACAGATAAGGACTACATCCTAGGTTCTAAAGGTAATCATACATGTTTAGTAAGACCACAAGCAAGACATTCCTCCACACAATACGTGTTACTGAAGCGTTAATTCGCGGATTAGGCACCTGTGAACTCTTGAAGAGAGGGACTTAAGGCCCACAAGGTCATGTTTAAGTGTAACTTAATCGTGCTGAAAAGAACACGAAATATTCACTTAGTTATACCCCTACCCCGTAGTATATCTAAATCACGAAAAACATGTTTTTGCCCAAAAAGTTACTCGAGCGTGAAATTGACGCTTTTATGTGCCCACATGGTCTTACGCACGATGACTCAGAATTGCTGTTTATAAAGGAAAATTGACAGTTCTGACATATGTTCTATAGGTATCGCGCCACTAATTATATCTTCATTGACTTACACAGTAATTCTGGTCCGTTTCGTGGACTCTGGACCCTTGTAGAAGTTTTCAACGGGCACAAGATACCCCTCATATGAAAGCTGACCAGTAGGCCTTTCACAGCGATCTCAAATGTGTGTACCATGACCATTAAATTTTGAGCTAGAAGGGCTTGTTTAATAGAGTGGTGGTATTTTGGCTATTTAATTTGAGTGCTCAAATGCAAATGGTGCACTGCAATGTTTGAAAAACTTTGAAGTAATTTCATCCTACTATTCAATACCATATTTTGGCAGTATGTCACCCGAAGTGGAGGTTCCGCCCCCACAATCAGAGTGTTGCTCCCCTTTTCCTATGCCGCCTAATACGCCTATGACAAAATGAGTCCTCAACCTGCTCTCTCAAGGCTTGTCACGGTGGGCCAGTGGCGTATTCAGGGGGCAAGCGGAACATAGCTGCCATTAAAAAATGATGAAAAATAAAAAAGGAGAATAAAGGGGGAGAAAAAAAGAAGAAAGAAAACAAAAAGAGGGTAATCTCCTCTTTCAGCTAACCAAAAATTAGAATTCACTAAATTATTTAGAATTAACAGCCATATATGATCAGTTCCAAAAATACACCGACGATAGCACCATTTTGCCACTAAGCAACCTTAAATTACTTACAATTTGAGACCCCTCCCCAGGAAGGCACCTTTATGTAGTAACAAAAGAAGGATCCCCACTGCTATCTACAAATAGCAAGGGCGCATAAAAAGGTGCAATTTACGCATACTTGACTGAGATGGCATTACAACATCATCTGCGGTCCTCCCCCACCCCCCCCCCTCATCAGTTGTGGCGACACGACTGATTTCTACTGCAAAATTTCCGCCCGCTTTGTGCGCATTCGTCACGGCACTCACTTCATATCTTAACTATCGTAACTAATACTAAGGCAATGCATTATTCTGTCCAAAATAGAACATCTCCGACCTCTTCAGCGACCCTCCATCAATAGGGAATCTTAGAGTGATCTAATATCATGAGTAGCATGTACGGTAACTTCCGTAGCATTTATTACACTTTTTTCTATAACGAGTGCAAAACAAAAGCCAAAATGTCACTAAAAAATGATAATTTCTAAGCACGTAATTAATTGAAAAATGTACCAAAGATACCACCATTTTGCATCTAAGCCACCTTACCTAAACAGAAAATTTTCCAGGGGAAGATTTGTTACCCCACCACTTACACATCACAAATTTCTTTTACAGTCAACCAAAGATAAGAATTTACAAAATTGTGACTTTACCCAATATATAATCAATTCAAATATTTGTCAAAGATGGCATTATTTTGCATCTGAGCCATGGTAGATGAACAAACACTCCCTAAAGGGGAGGGGGACCCCTTCCACTTAGACCTCCCCAGGATATCATCTGCACAAGGTGACAAAAGACGGATTTGCTCCGCATTCAAACTGCCACCAAGGCAACTATGCACAATTTACACCGATTGTGTGGGTTTATCTGGGTTGGGTTTAAAGCACCATCTTCTGTAGTTACCCCATCACCAACATGTGTCGTCGCCACTCTTTTTACGGTATTATACCAACAATATCGCGAAGCTAGGTAGCGTCTTCTTGCTTGCATATTCAAGTGTAATAACGTCTTTACTTTGTAAAGACAATTGTCCCGTGTTTCATGTGTTTTTGTTGTTTTTTGTTTCGGTCCATTATCATATGTTCTGAGCATTGTCAGCGACAACAATACGTTACTTTTACATTTCCTGTTAACAATTTGACAAATGATAGCTGTATAGCTTACAAGTGTTTGACCTCTTAAATTTATGAAACAAATACGTAACTATTCATTCATTAATTTGTGCATTCTCTCCAAGTTGATGGAACTGAAGAAATGGGATGAAAAGAAGTTGGTCATCTGGTCCGTCTACATGAGAACAGAGATGAAATCGAAAGTGTGATAACGTCACGTGAAAAACCTGTATACCTAACAAAGCCCAGCAAAATCAGACTCTGCCACAGTCACAATAACACTTGTCAATGTTAATCTTGCATCAATTGACTAAAGTGGAGTTCACAACCCACTCGGGAAGACTGTTTCACTCATTGACTACTCTATGAGATGCTGAACTTCCTAATGTCAAGCCTAGAGAGACTTTTCACCAGTTTCTTACAATGGCCTCGAACAAAGCAATTAGCACAAACCCTCAAGTAGTCACAATTAGACAAAGAACTCTTACCAGAAAGAAATTTGAAAACTTGCAGCATATCCACCCCCACCCCCTAGAATCCTTCTTAACTCAAGAGTAGTAAGTCCCAAACATTTGAGCCTAACATGCTAAGGGAGGTTTCGCACTTCTGGAATAAGCCGAGTGGCCCTCCTCTGGACCTGCTCTAAACGAAACTTTTCCTTTTCTTAAAAGGGACTCCAGGCCTGCACAGCATAATCAAGATGTGGCCTAACCATATGATTATACAGATTCAACACAGTATCTTAACTAAAGTTACTGAAATTCCTCTTGATCAAACCAAGCATCCTATTTGCCCTAGCATCAGCAGCTGCACACTGCTTAGAATGCTTCAGATCACTTGTAATAACAACACAGGTCTTTTTCGAAAGTCACATTACTCAGAATACTACCAGACGTGGTATAATTATTACTCAATTGTTTAGATCCAAAGTGAAGAAATTTACATTTATCAGCATTAAAAGACATCTGCCAAGTCTGAGCCCATGTAATTAAACTATCTAAGTCCCTCTATAACAGTGAAGCATCCCTCTCATCATTTACCTATATGTACAGCTTAGTGTCATCAGCAAACCTACTTATACTAGATGTGAGAGAGCTATCAATATCATTGATGAAAATCAAGAAAAGAATCGGGCCAAGAACAGACCCCTGTGGTACACCACTGGTGACTTCTTTCCAGGATGAGAAATTACCATTGACAACAACCCTCTGAGATCTATCATGCAGCCAAGAATTAATCAAATCAGCACACCTCCCGTGGACACCTAACTGATGCAGTTTCACCATAAGTCTACTTAATGGTACTTTATCAAATGCCTTTTGAAATCAAGGTAGATGACCACAATACTATGACCAGAATCCAGAGACAGAGAAACATCCTCAAGAAAGCTCAGTAAATTAGTAATGCATTACCTGTTAGACAGGAAACAATGCTGAGACAGATTCTGTAAAGCATTATCGAAAAGATACATAAGCACATAATTCTTGACTACAGTTTCCATGACTTTACATACCACTCTGATTAAACTAACGGGCCTATAATTGCAAGGCAAGCTCCGACCCCTTTCTTAAAAATAGGAGTAACATTAGCAACCAGCCAGTCAGCAGGAATTCAGTAATTTACCTTAGAATTTGTACAAAATAATGCACCAGATTGCATCTAACTGCCCTCAAATATCCAAAAATTTTCCAAAGGACTTAAAAAACTTCAAAAATGTGCAGTAATATACGTAGGTAGAGGACGTCACCTTCCGTCATTTTCTATTTTAAGCACTTTTTTCTTACGAAGCAGCAAGGGCGTAGGAAGCTGGGGCTGGGGCGACAGCCACCCCCAGCGAAATTTTGGGGGGCTGAAGTATGCTGTAGCCCAACCCCCCCCCCACACACACACACTTTCCAAGAACGAAAACCCGTTACTTGTCTCTTCTGTGAGAAATGAATAAAAATTTGCAGTAATTAAACTTGGAATTTGTCCAAAATAATGCACCAAATTTCATCTAAGGGCCCACAAATATCACAAAAATTTACAAGGGGCTAAGAAAAATAAAGCAAATTCAGTAATTTACCTTAGAATGTGTACAAAATAATGCACCAGATTGCATCTAAGGGCCCTCAAATATCCAAAAAATTTCCAAAGGACTAAAAAAATTTCAAATGTGCAGTAATATACGTAGGGAGAGGACATCACCTTCCGTCATTTTCTGTTTTATGCACTTTTTTCTTACAAAGCAGCAAGGGCGTAGGAAGTTGGGGGCTGGGGCGACAGCCACCCCCAGCAAAATTTTGGGGGCTGAAGTATGCTATAGCCCCCCCCCCTTACCTATGCACCAAATTTCATCTAAGGGCCCACAAATATCACAAAAATTTACAAGGGACTAAGAAAAATAAAGCAAATTCAGTAACTTACCTTAGAATTTGTACAAAATGATGCACCAGATTGCATGTAAGGACCCTCAAATGTCAAAATTTTCCAAAGGAGTAACAAAAGTGAAAAATTTGCATTGATTTACCTTAAAATCTTTTCCAAAATGATGCACCAAATTGCAACTTAGGACCCTAAAAAATCCAAAAAAAAAAATTTTAAGACTAAGAAATGTCAAAAATGTGCATTAATTTACCATAAAATAAATCTAAAAAGGTGCACCGAATTGCATTATGGTCCCTCAAAAATCCAAAAATATTCCAAGAAATGTCAAAAATGTGCACTAATTTACCTTAAAATTTGTGTAAAAAGGTGCAACAAATTGCACTTAAGGTCTATCAAAAACCCAAAACTTTTTGAAGAAATGCCCCTGTAAAAGGAGAAACTGTCCAGGTGTCCGGGAAACTATATCCAGAGCACAAAGTGTCCCGGACACCGAATTTCCTAGGTTAAAACTGTCTCCCCGGACACATTGTATTCAGGAGGAAAAGTCCCGGTCGGGATTTTGAGTCCCGGACGGTGATTGCTAGGAGAAAGTGTCCCGGAAGATTGTGTCCCGGACCTTTTATCCTGGTAACTTTAAGTCCGTGTCGAACTGTACAGCAATGACGGGGAACACGCCACCCAAAATAAGTAAATTAATGCGCTATTTTGTTTACTCTCAGAAATATCACCAAGTGGAGACAAAAAGATTTTTTTTCGATGTGCTAGCAAATAGAATGGGGTTTCTGTAAATATAAGAAAGAAGACGAGAGGAAGTATTACTTATGCCAAAATGGGGTAACCTGAATCAATTTGTGGGAATTTGGGGTTTAGCAGGTGGCGGTTGTACAGGCTTATCAGGCTCTGAGTTAGTAAAAGCCTATGGTAAATGTTGGGAACTTTGAGCTCTCGTAAGAAAACTCCATGGTCATGGTGTGTCAAACTGAAATTTGCATGAATTGCCAATTTATCAGCTTTCTTACTAGAGGTAGCTTGTAACTGGAGAAAACATTTACAAGGTTTTAGAGGCAACTTTACTTGACCAAACTAGTTTGTAAGTCAATAAAAGTATTCGTTGTAGTGACGTGGACTCTCCCGAGACGGGACGAAGAGTCCTGCGTTTTGGCCACTCAGTGAGTAGCGTTCGCTCACATGGTTTTCCCGTCCTGAAGGTAGCACACCACCAATTACTCCTCCATTGACTTACTAATTTGGGTCGGTTCCGTGGCCCCTGGACCCTTGTAGAAGTTTTCAACGGGCACAAGCTATCCTAATATAAAAGCTGACCCGTAGGCCTTTCACAGGGATTTCAAATTTGTGTACCATGACTGTTGAGACTTTGAGCTAGAAGGGCCTGAATAAAAGAGTAGTCGTTCCTGTTTTTTTTTTTTTTTGTTTGTTTTTTGTTTTTTTTGTTTTCTTACTCATTCAAAATGACGTTTCGCATCGCGGAAGGATATACTGCAAAAGAGTGCACATACACATCACAAATTGAACACATCGCTTCACTTACATGGCCTTAACTTTCCCCCGAAAATTTTTTCTGGGGTGTTAAATTCGTAGGGTAACCTCCTCCGCGGGGATTTCACTTGAATTAAAGGTGTGCTACAGTATTCAAACATGCAACAAGCTTGTGGTTATTGATGTTTGCAGGAGAGGAAAACCATGTGAGTGAACGCTACTCACTGATTGGCCAAAATAGAATGACTGTTCGTCCCGTCTCTTGAAGTCAACATCACTATGACAAATACTGACGTCATCCGTCTACGACTGAGCATGTTTAATACGGTCGACGGCCTACGACCCGATGGAATTCGAAGAAATCTATCGTAGTCTTGGAAGTGTTCACACCGTCACGACTACACCAGACGCGACGGAGTGTCGCGTCGTGTCGTGGGTAATCGTGGCCACGGTTTGGCTAAACAGCATCGCCTCAGTCACAAAAGCAATTATCGCTCTGAGTTTATAGACGTAACCACCCCAAAACCTTCGAATAAATAGTAGAAAACAAGAAAAAGAAAGGGAGACAAACCTGGAAACTACGAATAAGCAAACCTTAAAGAAACCTATGTATGATCCCTTGCTGTAAATGAACAATGCGTTCTTTTAAGTTTACATAAATTATTTTGTTGCCCACAAATGTTATTATCAGCGAGAGGATTCAGTTCCAGACTTGAACGCCTATGTCTTTTTAATGGGAGCATGCGACAAATAAAGTAAAACACGGTATTTGAAGGTAGCGGGCCACTAATTCAAGAGGAAGTTACCCTACGAATTTTACACCCTAGAAAAACATTTTGGGGACAGTTCAGACCAGGTTACTGAAGAGATGTGTTCAACCTGATATGTATATCTGGTAGAAGAGGAATTGAAGTACCCATCCTGCAAAAATAAAGAAAATTGAAGGTATTTCAGGCACTTTTTTGCAATATATCCTTCCGCGATGCAATTGGCTTTTGAATGAGTAAAAAAGCAGGAACCACCACTCTATTATACATGTCAAGCCATTCTAGCTCAAAATTTTAATGGTCATGGTACACAAATTTGACATTATTGTAAAAGGCCTACTCGCGAGGTTTCATATGAGGGGTGGCTTGTGCCCGTTAAAAACTTCTACAAGGGTCCAGAGGCTACGAAATGGACCAAAATTAGTGTGTAAGTCAATAGAGAAATAATAAGTGGCCCTACCTGAATACTCGCTAGTAACTTTTGCCCTCCACAATAATCAGTAAGTCGATACCTGCTGACAACGTCATCTATTGGAAGAGATATGACAGCAGTGTGTGGTGTCCACCTTGTACAAGTGTGCTTCGTTTCGAGCGTGCCCTCGATTTCCCTGGAGTTTCTACCCAGGTCTAGTTATAAGTAGGCCTAGTTAGTAAGATAGATGAGGTTTTACGGCTCATTTTCTAACCAATTGGTTTAAGTCAGCCTGGCCACGCTCTTTTTTCCAGTTGTGGCTCAATTGCTTGTTTTCCCTACTCTATTGCTTATGTTGAGTACCAAGCACAATGGCAGTAGGTTCCTTTTTTAAAATCTCTGGTATGACCCGGCCAGTATTCGAACCCCCGACCTTCCGGATGCAAGTCGGATGCTCTAACCACTTGACCATGCAGTCGGCCTAGTTGTTAGTAACAGATCCCTAGATAAAGTGTTTTCACAACTGTGCATGTCACTCCAATTAACAAAGTAATATATTCTGTACTGGGGTTTATACCCATAAAAAGTTGACTTGCCAAAGTGTTAAATACTTACCTAATGCTATCTCAATGCCCGACACTGGGGAAGGGACAGGGCCGTAGCGAGCGGGGCTGTGGGGTGTCACCCCCCCCCCCTCCAATATTTGGTCGGCAAAAAGAGGAGAGGGGAAGGAAAAGAAGAGAGGAGGAAAGAAGAGGGAGAAGGGAAAGGAAACTTGGTGAAGGAAGGGAGTGAAAAGGAAGACGGAGAATAGAAAAAAAGAGAAAGAGAGAATGGGAACGCGCGGGCAGTCTGTTATCGGCTATTTCAATTTTCGGCTCTTCATCTAATTGGCCCATTCAAGTTGAAGGCCGGTCGGCAAATTCATAATGCATGTGACGGCCGTATCAACGGCCGTCGGTGTAATTGGGCGAGTGAGCGAGTCCGTCGGCAACTCGGGGAAAGAAAGGGAATTTAAGGCTTCCGTATAGGAGCTCTATTTCGGGTCATACGACCAGTGTTTTAGCACGCCCTATTTGTGCGGCAATGTCGCATTAACGGCGACAAATGTCGCACAAAAAAATCTGTCAAGCAAATTTTACGCGGGTGTAAATTTTGACAGAATCAGCCTCAACAGAAAAATTTTACCTGTTCCTTGCTGCCAGCATATCATATTTATCTGCTTTAATTGCGACAGGACTTCCTACTTCACAAACCCTTGTTTTAACATCCGAGCCCCACTGCCCTACTTTCATCGCAAAGTTCAGAAAGTAGACGGATTCCGTGCATAACGTCCGCGGCGCAATATTTTTATGTAATAAAATATTTGTCACCAAGATTTTTTGGTTCCTCATTAGGGCAAAAATACACTCAAATATAGCATCATCACCATGTGACTTGCACTTTCATCATCACCATGTGATCAACACCACCCAATTGTCATGAAGAGGGTATCCTTAGCCCATTTTCTAAACCTTAGCCTTGACTTCCAACACATTTTGCAAATTCCTGAGGATCCGGTTTACCCACAAACATCATGGGAAAAATACTGCGTGCCGGGAGTGTCTTCCGTTCACCGTGAACTCAGGCGTTCAACTTTTGAACACCAAAATGTAACCGATAAAGAACGCATCAGTGCCTTACGTAGGGGGCTTTGAGTCATCACCCCCTCCCCTTCACTGATGCCAGATTTTTATTTAGTTCCTAAAAATACGTATGTTTTAAACAAATTCTACAATTCTACTTCAAAATGTGGTATATGTGGCACCAGATTGCATGTAAGGACACCTAATTTTTCAAAAATTTTCAAAGGGGAGGAGGACACCACCTCCCCTTAGACCCCTCCCCCAGGCCGGCGATCATACGACATACTGTATGGCCCCCCGAGAGAAACTCTGGGTACGCCACTGAAATGCATCTGGCATTCGAAGCATATTGGCTGTTTTGAACACTTTCCGTATTGGAATGCCTGACGAGTCTACAGTGTTCAAATGCTGAACGCATAGTGTTCTAATTCCGAACGCCAGGTTCAGCTCCAGAAGTATAGTGGCATGACGGGAGGGATAGTCTAACACATATTATTAGGAATCTTTGCTTTGATTATTGTATCATGAACCAAAATATACCTATCTTGGGACTTAATTTTTACCCAGAAATATGCTAAAACCTGAGAGCTTCATGGGCTTAGCCCCCTGAGCCCCCACCGGGGCTTTGCCCCTGGACCCCACAAGGGGCCCTAAGGCGGGCCCTGGACCCCATCCGCTAAAGCCCTCGCTTCGCGGTCGTATTACGCATCACCAGATCTGTCAGCAAAATATGATCTCTACACCCCTCAAAGTTTACACCTTCGCTACGCCCCTGGGCAGGGAGGAACATGTATTCATGCTACCGTTTTCGGTACTTATCTTTCCTGCCTCACATAGTCTCGGTAAACTTTGGTCCATGGCATTACGTCAATGACAAAACATCACTACGGTAAAATATCTACCAGGACTTCTGTCACGGTACGTGCGTGAGTTGTGACTGCGTAGATGTAAAATCGTTCCTATACTCACTTCGGTGTTACTAACAAAAAATCGCTGATTCAGTCTGCTCAGTCATCTGTTATGCATTGCATTCCCTAACCGTTTTACCCTATATCCTTCACCTACTTGAACTCTCAGATACTTTTCCACCGCCACTGTATTACATCAAAAGCATCAGTCAAAGCAGTCACGGTTAGTTAGTTAGATGGGGTTTTACGGCCCAGTTTCTAACCAATTGGTTTAAGTCGAGCCGGTCATGGCCGTTTTTCTAGTTGTGGCTCACTGGCTTGTTTTCCCAACTCCATTGCTTATGCTGAGCAACAAGCGCAATGACAGTAGGTTCCAAAGCAGTCACGGACCAAGTACCCCGGAATATTGGTCACATATCTCCTGTAGGCAGCACACCCTCAATAAATCATTTATTTACTTACACACTAATTTGGTCAAGTAAAGCTACCTCTAGTAAGAAAGCTGATAAATTGGCAATTCATACAAATAATCAATATATCATACCATCCCCGTTAATGGTTTCTTTTTTTACTCGAGTTGAAAGTTTTTTTACAATTAAGGTTCACACTACATCGATTTTCAATCTGAAATCCTATCCGAATTTTTCTAAATCGGGCCAATTTTGAATGCAGACTTTGTTTTAAGTATGGTCACGCTATATCGATAACTCTTCCTACCTGTTCAGTCTAACGATAAACTGTTCTGCTACCATTATATAAGTTATATTGTTCGACCGAGCGTTATTCGTTCGAAAACCAATCCGAATTTTGCACACGTGTATGATTAATGCTGTTTGCCGATGTGACGTTTCCAAATAGTTGGTTTACATTTCATTTTCGTAGTTCTCTGATACAAATCATATATTTACACAGGTTTGAAATTTTTGGCTCTTTCTGGCCAAGAATGGAGCACATTTTAACTAAAAGTTTCAAAAATCGGACAGTAATTCTATCACTCTAGTGTGACCCCCGCTTTAGCCGAGCCTTTTTACTGAATGACAGCCTGATATATATAATTTCCTAAACGTTGATTCAGGTGATTCCACTTTGGCACCAGTGATACTTAATTTGGTCTGCTTTCTTATCATATTGACAGAACACCCCATCCTATTTGCTCAACTTATTAAAAATCTTATTGTCTCTTCTTGGTGATATTTTTGATACTTTAAGGATTATCTGCTTAACGCAGCCAAGGATTAACAATTAACCTGATAAGATGGTATTATATGCTCAGCAGTGTTGTATGAATTATTTGTTGATCTTCTTATTCTCTTCTTTCTTCTTAAGTAATCCTAATTTCCCAACGCATTTTTTTCTTTTGTACCCCTATGTATATGGGGGGTCTGCTTGTACAAGCTTGTAAGTTTTTTTCAGACCTCCCCCACAATATAGTGTTTATGTAAATATTGTAACATAAGCATGTATATATTATAGGGGAAATCTTTCTCAATACAATACAATACAATATTTGTGTTATTGAACAAATATGCGCATTATTATACTTATCTATGGTGGTGTGTTACCCGCTTTTGCTGTACAGTTAGACTCGGACTCAAATTTCCCGGGAGAAATGGTCAGGGACACATTTTGTCCGGACACTTCCGGCAAACGCTGTCCGGGACAGATTCTCGGTTTTTTTTTTTTCCTGAGGAAAATGCGTCCGGGAAGACAGTTTTACCTGAGGATTTTCTGTCCCAGACAAATTCTCCTCAGGATAAACGGTCCCGGACACCCGGACAGTTTCTCTTTTTACACCCCTTCCCCAGGACGGCAATCCAAAACAAGGTTCAGCTCCCCAGTCTCAAACAGCTTCCTATGCCTATGCGAAGCAGTGACGTATTTTATCGCAACTCGATATCCGCATATGTTTTTCGCGACTAAATGTGTAGTACTGTTAGCTGCATCCATTGCTGTAGTACACTTGTGTAGTAATCTATACAGGTACGAAGAAGACCACAATTAAAGTTCATCACCTGAATTCACACACTTTACGTTCGTTTTGAAAAATATGAACTTGTAGCTTCCTCCAATATTTCCCTCCATTTTGTTATGTGCTTGGGTGAGCTCACCTATTTTATCCCGTTTAAACAATAAAGTGCACTAGCCACTGGCGTAGCCAGGATTTTTGTTTGGAGGGGGCCAACTACCTGGTCTGATCGCCGGCCTGCAGTTGGGGTCTGAGGGGGTGTCCCCCTCCCCTTTGAGAATTTTTTTGAATACTTAAGTACACTCAGATACAATCTGGTACAACATTTAGTATCATTTGAAGACAAATTTTTGTTCCACTACAAAAATTATACAAAATATTTATTTTTAAAATTCGACTGGGGAAGGCATGGCCCCCTGGTCCCCTTCTGGCTACGCCAATGGCACTAGCCTATGTTGAAATAGAGCATTGCCATTAGATCTCCGTGTTTGAAACTTATGACTGTTGTGTCAGTAAAAATAGGTTAAAACGAGGGTTAGACCTACGGGGATCAGGCTCGTGAAAACAATGGCTCAGTCTACCGCGGCACTAGTATTTTTATGTTGAAGGATTATCCAAGCCTGCATGCACTCATCCAATTTCGGAGGGTCGCAGGGATGGACCGTTCTCCTAAAAACTTTTTGCCTAGCATTTTTCAGGCTTTTTTCAGAGAGAGAGAAAGCAAAATGCCAAATTTTGTCTTTTCCAAATATCTGTGGGAGACACTTCAAGAAAAACGAGTGCATGGGATTATCCGAACTAGTCGGTGGGGTTAACTCAATCCTGTAATAAACATATCAGGAGAAATTTAGAGAGCTTAAATGATTTATCTTTCTTGAACAGGAAGTTACGTGGTGATAATTATAAAAAAAGTCCAGGTTTCTAAGCTACGGAATGGTGAGAATGCTAAGTGCGAGGGCAAATAAGGCCAATTTTTAGCAGGTTACTCAGTTTATTCAAATTATAACTCGGTTTCTAACTCAAATGTAACAGGGGGGTCGATTTAGCTATGAAAGTGTTTTGGGACCGTAGTTCTGGCTCAAAACTGTGGGTGATTAAGGGGAAGGTGTATAATGCGGCCTCCTGAACCCTTTAGAAATTTTTAAGAAAGTTTAGCCTTTAAAGGCGCAAAAGAGTTTAGAACACATTGCAATGTTTTAGGACACTATGAACCTAGCAAAGCAAAATTTAGCACTCATGTTTAAGAGCGGGGTAGCCTCGGTAATGCAGTAATAGCTATTTTTGAAATCAATGAGATGGCGTTACTGGGTGCCGTAGTATATACAAAGCCAGTGATATAACCATGAACACTTCACAAAAGTACGAAAAGTAAATAACTATCAACGAAGGTTGCATTCTCATGAACGGTCCATGGCGACGAAGACATTGACCAAGTAAGTGCCGAAGAAGCGAATCTAGAAGTCAGATGTCTGAAGGTCCTCCCCGATAATATTTTTTAATCTGAATGGCTTTGAGGCCATTATGAAAAAAGGAAACCATGACAAGCGCCACTTGCCATACGGATAGCCAAGCTCGCCGCGGCCGTCCCACCAATAACTTATTGAAGCACAAACAAGGTTGTCAAGATTGGCAAACGCAAAATTTGGCTTGGGTGTTATTGGAGAAAATTTGAGATTTTCATGTAGGAAATGTTTGGAAAAACTGGGAAAAATATGAAATGTGCCTCGGGCTTTATTGAATAAACCTACAAATTTAATTAATTTTGGAGTAAACTTAAAACTCTTCTTTTTCGTACAGCATATTCTTAACATTTTTTAGTTTATTTTACATTTCGATTATTTCGTACCCTTTCCTGCAAAGCGTATTTTAATATATTTGTAGCATCTGCGCTGTAACTACAGTTTTAATATTAAGAAAACCAAAATCTATGGGGGGGGGGGGGGGATTCGGGGTCTCCAAACTTTAGACATTTGGGTTTTTATGAAACGTTTGCCTTCTTTGACAGAAAACGCACATTTACACAATCCTTCCTTAAACCACGGCCTTTCAGCTAGGTGGTTCTGAGGGCGCTCTATTTTATGGAAACTTAGCTTTCATCTCCTTCCCCCTCCCTCCCGAAATGAGTTCTGGATCTGCCACTGAGTGGACCCGTCTGCATTGCTCTTACATCAGCAAGTGGTAGCGGGCTCAAAAATGCATTCAGAATGCATAATTCTATAGGTCTGCAAAAGCAGATTAGATTTCTTGCTTCGTTGATTATTTTTTTTTTCTCCTGTGAGCTAGTATTGCTTAGACCTTAAAGGAAAGATCCCTCAAAAAAGATTTTTATCCTCTTTGGTCTTTTTCCCACAAAGTGCGTCTTAAACTATACACTCACTTGTCTTAATTGCCTATGAGGTATTGTTTGCTTTGTCACTGATATTTTGTCAAAAATGAATGCTCAGATGGAGATCTGAATGATCCTCCACAAGATAGAATGTTTATAATTTAATTTCAGCGGTGCTTCCAGGAGGGGCGTAACTCAAGGGGGTGGCTCACCCTCCTAACTCGCAAAAAAATACAATATATTATGAATTATTATGACCAAAAGTCTTAATATTTTTTGAGAGTTTGATAATACACTGTAGGTTTCAAACTAAAATCAATAGAAAAGAAATAAACATAATTTTTATGGCCAAAATGAGCGACCCACCCACTCTCACTACTGCTGTTATTCTATGTTCTGAGGCTCTCGACTGTGAAATACATACAATGTACAGTTCTGTTCTTTGTGCGGCATGGCTGCCAACAAAGTAAAATATGAATCTGCAGTATTCAGTGACAGAATCAACGTTTATTTACCTTTCTTCAACATTATTTCAGTACCGTATGTATTCATGAATGATTGCACTGATCATTGAACAACAGTAAATAAGCACTCAACATGGATGAATAACAAAATGAAAATTGTAAAAAAAGGGGGAGGGGGGGTTTGAAAAAATCAATGGCTGAAAAATGGGGTAGATTCCATGGGGGTAGGGTGAGGCACATTTGCCAGGTCAGAAAAATAGCGGGCACTCAAATTGGGCTGGCGACCACCTTGAGTAGGCCTATAAGACTTTAATTATTTCCGCTGTTACTTCCATTACTAATTACAAAGGAGACACAATGTCATTGAAAACTGTATGATCTTTCAAAAAGGAAAAGCTATAGGCCTAGTTGGCAACAAAATATGATGGCCAGTCAGGGGCGGTGAAAAAGATTGAGTATTAATAATGTAGTTTCAATATTGTGCGTCGACAGCACAGGAACTCAGGGTGGAGCCATGATGAGGAATACGTAACTAGGCTTATGTCCTGTGTCGATGTGAAGTAAACTATCTGGTTAGATACGGTAAACTGCCATTAATCTTTACTCTGAAATTATGATCATACGCGGGATACTTGAGGCTTTAAAAGATATCTAATCAAATACTCAATTACAGCTTTGCACCCTACCAATACTAGTTACTGTAAATCAGATATGGGTTAGTCAGTCAGTCAGTCAGTCAGTCAGTCAGTCAGTCAGTCAGTTAGATAGTTAGTTAGTTAGCTAGTTAGTTAGTTGATGAGTCTACGCTTGTGCAGTTGATGCTTAAATAAGAATATAACGTAAGGTGACGTTCTCTCCTTAATCGCATGTGCCTATTAGTAATTACAACTGACTGATAATGGCGTAGCTGTTAGACGTTACAACAAACATTCACTAACAACAAATATTATGGGACAAGAATAATTTACGTTATTTTGCTCTGTACCCTTAAGTTCAATCTCTCGAATACTGTGGTGGATATAAATAAATACCTTACATGACTGCATGATGCTCTGGCCTTGTTTACAACATGATACAGTGCAAACGCGCTGCTATATAGTTCTGTAGTTTAGGTTCACCTAGTACTGTAAGTGTTATAGAGCTAGTGCAGTGCACAATAGGCGTTTAGGGAAATTCGGTGCTCCGGCCGGGTCGCCTAGTCAAGTGTACCATGACAACGTGCATGTGTTTAAGGTAGCACGCTCTAATTAATTCCTCCAATGACTTACACACTAATTCGAAAAAGTAAAGTGCCTTTGTAGAAGTTTTCGCCTGGTACAAGCTACCCCTCAAAAGAAAGCTGACAAGTTGGCCATTCATGGAAAATTCAATTTACCATACCATGACCCTGAAGATTTTTTGCTAGCGGAACTCAAAGCTTCCGTACCTTTTCCAAGAGCCTTTTTCACTCAGTCAGAGCCTAATATACAGCCGCCAGCGTCTAAGCCATAATTTCCCCAAAAACGCTTCAATTGACCCCATTTTGCCACCAGTAATACTTTATCTAGTCTGCTTTCATATCAAATTGACAAAAGACCCCAT
>WURT03008834.1:0-16527 GCA_009936505.3 Holothuria glaberrima
CTATTTACAACACAGCCACTTATACTTCCCTTTTGGTAACGTTGTGCATAAACTGGTTAATAACACCTCTTTGGTGTAGTTATCGCTTGTCAGATTACTAGTAGTAGTAGTAGTAGTAGTAGTAGTACATATATATTCGTGTCGCATAACTAACTGGACGAAACTGAGAAATTGATTTTGATCACCTTTTGAAAGACAGGTTAAAAATAGAGGTCAATAGTTCGGAAATGTACAGTATAACTTTATGAACTACCGGAGGCTGAAAACCATCATAGCCCTCAACCTTATTGGGATTTAGACACGCTTGACGAGTTCATCTTAAGTACTGGGCGAAAGGAAGAACGAGCTGGACGTGTAGTCTGGTATTAGTTCCTTTAGACGTACGTGAATAGAAAACTTAACCTCAAGCCCTATTGAAGCGTATTCGAACCAGCGACCTCCTGCGCACCGAGCGGATGATCTGAGCCATTGCGGCCGATGAGACAGAGTGCGATCAACTGAACCTAAATATTGTTGGGTTAAGTTTTCCATTGTTTGTCTTTCAGTAAAAGGCAAGTGCCTATGTTAGAGGGAAAATGGCCCAATGTCTTTGTGCGACTCTTTAATATAGCGTTGATTGACTCATTCATGTAAAATCGCTCCGTCTCTCTACCTAATGAATGCTACAGCCTACATGGGACGGGGTCCTACGACGCGGGGATCTCGCCGTTGGTTCAAGTAATGGAGGACAGCTGACAAGGCTATGTGGTGGGAAATAAATGGGAAGGGGCTTGAAACATCAATGGTGAATAACGGGCGTTCACCACTGTTTTAAGGAAACTAAAAATCTTATGGAACGCCAAAAGGGTGACAGTATTTCGACGTCTGTTCAGATAATCTGCTAATCTGATAATCCTAAAAAATTTATTTCGTGGTCAAACATCACGTTTTGTACTTATTTTGATGTGTTTGAAGGCATCAAAGGACTTCCGAAATCAAAATACTTGACACGGCGAAATACGTGTGACCATTTGGCTCACCCCCTTAGCCAAACGGGTCTAAAGTAATAGGCCGCCTCCAAATATTTTGCCTTCTCAAGTTTTTCGCCGTCTCCAGGTACTTCAATGAATTCATTAGGGACTCATGAATATGCATGACGTTAAGGGCCTAACTGCCGGAAAATTTGGCAAAAAATGAACCTAATGTTCCATATTTCCGTAATTTCCGTACATTGAGAATGATGGCCTATCATTCTTATTGTATGAAAAATCCAGATCCCTGATTGTTCTCTGTTTAAGATGATACACTATCAAATTATCAACAGGAGAATGACAAAAGAAAAACGAACGGTCAACGTACTACGGAGACTCATGCATGCCATATTTTCATCGTTCTATCTTTAGCTTCAATTTTTCTTTGGCCTTGTACGGTTAAAGCACAAGGTTGGACAAAACGGTGTGCCAATATTGCAATCTTCTCATCGCATGTCCATCGAACCGGTTTAGATGCTGTGCCCCTTCCCTAGTCCGACACACTTAAAGTCATTTTCCAGTGGCATTTTACAAGGGTCTCATATGAAAGAGAAAAATTTTCCAATTCTTCCCCTCCAAACCCCGTAGTAATACTCTTTTCCTAACTCGAGATACCTCTCTCATCAAGGTCACAGATTGTTATGTTAAGTGGGCACATTGCCTCAGATTTCTTTTGTTTTTCCTTATAATTGAATGGGCCTGTTTGTCCTTGAAATTTGATACTGTTGGACTGTTTGAATATTTTTCCAAATAGATTTAGCACGAATATACATCATAAGTAGGGCATAACAAACAAAGTTACTAAATATTCCCTACAGCGACATTAATATCAACAAGAAATTCAATTCTATGTCAAATTAATGTGCCGCGATGGACATCACAGATTTCCCATAATGCACTTCATCTTGAGAAAAAATTGTATTTATTTGAAAATTTGTATCTCCCAAACGCTGCAAGCTATTGAGATGCGGTTTTCACCTACTCAAAGAGAAAATATTTTTGCATTTTTTGAAGTCACTGAAATTCGTCTCTGGAAAATCCCTTTTAGCGTTGCCTCTATCGCTCCCTTCACCCACTTTTCCCATGGTGCAGGTAAGATTCGAATGCAGTGTGGGATCGGTATAGGGGTTACAAAACGTTCGGACACATTATGAAGCACTCCCAACGGAGTGGACTCTTGGTGCCCACATTACGGTCCCTGATAGGGTCCAGGGGAACGGCTGCGTTCATCCATGGGTTGAGACCCGGGTAGCTCTCAGGTATTTAAAACTTGTGAGCATAAAAATGGTGCATTTAACCTTCTTCAAATTACATGAGGTAGGCTCTAAATAGACCACAACCCCATAGTTTCACACTCTTTTTAGTAATGTCTGGGGACGACTAATACAGGGCCGGAACTGTTGATGAAATAGGCTTCAGGAGGGTCCAGGGGTGGATTATGAATGATGGTGAGTGTTGCTGAGGCTTTGGAACAATAATTCTACTCGTGCTGCCAACCTACAGAAGAAACAATGAAAAAGTAACAACCAATATTGATGCACAAAAGAGTGCGGAACAAAACGTCATTTTTGTAATTTTGCAACACAAATTGTCCATCTACACATCAAGTAAGTGACATAAGTAATAACAAAATGAGGAAATATGTTCAATGGGGTACCCCCATATTAGGATCGAAAATTCTGCATAGGGGTGCCCGAAATTCACCGGCTGGGGTTTTGCTTAAGAATGCGTTCTGGTTCTGGTTCTTTTGAGAAGCAATTTACGCCCTTGACATGCTATCGACTGAAGCTGCAGAGGAACTTTATGCGTATCAAACAAATGTAGTACATTATGAAAAGATATTAAGTACTATGACACATGAAAAGACACTTTATTCTATTGTATCTCTGAGTGCACTGTGCACGCAAGAACAAATAAGCTATGATACAAATTACTAACCTTTACAGCTGCAGTTATTCGCATGCCGCGCCCTGGTACAGACACACATAACCGTGTAGCTATATACAAATTTGTGTTTTAGATTAGTATCCGATGTGATGAAATCAAAGGTTGTGAAATGCAGGGGCCGTGGAGCCAATTTTGAGGTGGGGAGGGGGGCTAATCATGAAAATGGCCCAATATGTTCAAGAAAATAAAAGCCTATCATCCCAGTTGAATGTCGTCCAAAATGCTCACGGCAGAAAAAGTGCGGGGACTCAAGCCCCGTAGCCCCCCCCCCCACCGTCTCCGCGGAATGCCAAATTTCCTAACCTCGGCCCCATTCATAGTCCCCGTCTCTGCGGTCCCTCGAATGCCAATTTTCTGACCACTGCCCCATTAATGGCCCTGACCGGGACTAAGGTCGTTTTTGTGAGGTACGGGTATCTTCTTTACAAACCGTCATAATAAATATAACCTAGATTGGCGAACCATTAAATGTGATCGTTCCGACGATTAGTTGCAACGAAATCACGGAAAATGCACCTTGGTGCTCAGACAAACTCGTTAAGGTGTAACAAGATCAATGTGTAGTGTACCCTCTTCCCTGTTGACGGAAAGAATGAACAGGTCCTACTTCATTGTCTCCTGTCGATTTGAAGCCCGTACGGTTTATGCATTGCAATCAATTAATGGACACCAAAATGCTCCGACTGCCAAAGTGCAGGGGCGTAACTCAAGGAGGGCATGGGGTGGCTCAACCCCTCCCCCTCACATTTTGCAGGGCAAAACTGCGAAATAAAAAATAGAAAATATATATTATAAATTGTTATATCAAAAGTCTTAATATTTTTTGAGAGTTTGATAATAAGTTTCAAACTAAAATAAAACTATTCAGTGAGAGAATCAGCGTTTATTTACCTTTCTTTTTACAACATGAAGTCACAGGGCACTGACTGATTTCGCAGGGCAAAAATACCTTCACCCCCCCCTCCCAATAAATCCTGGTGAGTTACGCCCCCGCCAAAGTGTGTGGCAGGCTGAACTTAAAGGAAATAAGGGTGAAATTCACCGATTCCCATATTCCAAAATGTACACCTATAACCAGGATTTAAACACTTTAAGGGGCTCATTGAGTTGATTTCGATTATTTTCGTGACGAGTTTGAAGGACATCATTGCATGACAATGCTTCTTTCTAAATAGCCTGGTCACAAATTTGTAATAAATGATTTTAATCATTACTTACCCTATCATTGCCATTTTAGTTCTGAGTCAGATGTACAGAATCTCTTAGTTTGATCATTTACCATCAAGATGTTAGTAAATCTCAACAGGTGTGCAAAAAATCATAAATTTTGTGAACCCAACTCAACAAGCCCCTTTACATCGGACTAATATAAACTATCAATTAAAGATGATCTTTCCGAAATTCAATTTTTAGCTTCTCATAGTTTACTTAGTACTGTTGCAACTTCATGATTATATTGACAGGATTTAATTCCTGCCAGGAGCCCTAACAACGGGGTCAGATTCCCCCGAGTACAAAATAGCGCTTCGAGCTTAAGGTGCTCTTGCGGTTACCCATCGTCCCCCCGCAGAATTCCTAGCTCCACGCTTGAGGGAAAGACCCTTCTTTCAAGGGTACCGCTACCGATACACAGTACACTATGTAATTTTCCCTCTGCTTTCCCCCTCCCTCAATGTACGTAGGTCAATCGACAGTTTGACGCTGCCTTAGCAACCTGAGAGGTAAGGCAAAAATTAAAAAGTGACCCTCATAAGTTTCCGTAGTACGTTGACCGATTTTTTTTTCTTTTTTTTTTGTAATTCCTACATTTGAAATTCTAGGAAAATTTTTACATTGACAAATTTAACAAACGTATCCCTTAATACAATCCTGCTGATAATTTGATAGTGTATCATCTAAAACAGCGAAGAATCAGGGGTCTGAATTTGTTATACAATACGAATGATAGGCCATCATTCTTAATACACGGAAATTTGTAACATTAGGTTCATTTTTTGCCAAATTTTCCAGTTATGTCTTTTAAAGTCGTGCATATTCATCACTCCCTAATGAAAATAATCGAAGTACCTGGAGACGGCGAAATACTTGAAAAGGCAAAATTCTTGTATATGGCATATTACTGGACCCGTTCGGCGAGGAGGGTACGCCAAAAGGGTCACACGTATTCCGCCATCTCAAGTACTTTTGACTTCAGAAGTACTTTGATGACTTCAAAAATAAGGTCAGAACGTAATATTTAACGACGAATATAAATCTAGAATGCAATATTTCTGAAACAAAGTATCCGACAACTCGTCAAATTACCTGGGAAGATGATAAACTATCTGAACAGTCGTCGAAATACCGTCACCCTTTTGGCGTTCCATAAAATCTTTGAATTAGTCTCAACAAATAGAGTGTTCTGAACAAAAGACGATAACGCTGATACCAACGGAAAGAGAGCGAAGTCTACATATTCGAAAAATAAGAACAGTGGGACAGCTGTCTGGCTGTAGGACGAAACGAAGGGTCTACCAGGGTTGTTAGCCTTGTAAAGTTTGGAAAGAAGAGGACCGTTGAAATTGCCCCTTTGTGAGTAAGGGTGAAAAACAGATGTAACCGATTTCGGTAATTGATTGTTGTAAATGCGGTTGATTAATGTTTTCTTAACCAGAGTTTGTCTGTCTGGAGTGGGGTAAGTAGGGAGTACGTAGTTTGGTCCGATTTTTTCTTCTTCTACCGTCTCAGCTACATACAAATCCCCCGCCCCACCACCACGGTTCTACCCTTATTGGCAGGTTTGGTGATCCATCAAGTTTATTTTTTTTTTCTGAGAAAAGAGCCTCTTGAACGTCTGGGCAGAGATTGCAAAGGGTAGTCCGTTTGGGTATAGATGACGACCTACATTGCCAGTACTCCCGGAAATATATGAAGACAATGACCGACACGGTGACGTAAACGAACTCACAAGTTGCTTTGCTGGGATAGTACAAATCAGTTTCATCTCAACCTGATTTAAAAGCAACACGATCAAAAGCATCGATTGCTTTATAATCCGTCAGCTGTAATGTCACAGTATCTTATTTTTTCGGTATCTCCCTCTCATTCCATATATGGCAATAGAAGAAGGTAACCTTTTATTGGCATGCTTTCTTTTCTTTTACTTCCTGAAACTTAGTAATACGTGTTTTGAAATAGTCTCTTATAAAACTGTAAGTGATCGAAAGCAAAGAAGAAATGGAAAAGCGAATCTCAACAAGGTCGGTCAGATTATTATAAAGTTCCGTATGTGTAACAAGGGTCTTGCTGATACTTTCATTTGGTTGGCAAATGTCCATTGTGTCTAGTTTGCTTTGAATCTTGAGGATTGCATTGCATTACCTAGACGCAACTCGCGTATTTTAATAAAATTAAACATCATTTTGTTGTAAACTACGTGAAGCTGTACAAATGTCTTTTAGCATCTCATTGCGCTCAACATCATGCTGCTGCCTCTTACGTATCATTTGCTATTCAGTGATTTTCAACATTCAGCTTTGGTGATATTATTTACCGCAACCAGCTGGGCTACATTGTGTGTTTATTCCCTTCATGTGCGGAATACATGTGTGATGGATTCTATTCTCTTAGACTGCTTTGAAACAGCAAGAAAAAATAGCAGATGGGAAGTAGAAAGACAAATAATATTTAATAACAGAATTTTAGTTACAAATAATTTTTCGGACAGTTTTCGCCTCTTCGAAAACTACTCATTGTTAGTCTACAACGTGTCACTTGACCATGGAGGCTTCTATTCGTGTGCCAGAGGAAATGTTTCCGTGCAATACTACTTGGAAGTGAAAGGTTTGCATATATATTAGCGTTTAGGTTGTGTACATATCTTTTACTTTAAATGGTTTTACTCGTAAGTCTTAACAAAATAGTAACCACGTTTGCGACGTTTGTGTAATCTGTACATTAAACATCTAATGAATCCATTGATCTTACAAGGAATTTACACCGTAACGCTTACTAGTTTCTTTGATCCGGAAAGCCACCGATCCCTATATAACCTCAGTTCCAAATTTTTTTTAAAGCTTCAACCTGACCAAAGATTCCCATATAACCAAGCTATTATGAATTATGAATCCGAGACGTTTCCTTGTTATGTAACATGTTATTTATATGCACCCGAAGCTAAAGTATATCCAACAATTCCCTTACTACTTATACCCAAATTCACGAAACACAAAAAAGTTGCGTGAGACAATACGCATGGATTAAACAAGAATATGCTGCCACCCCTCATAAGGATACACTTAGACCCAGACCATAGGGGCTTGATGATAGAAGAGCCGTTTTGATGGAAAAATTGCAATATTTTGTACTTCTTAAAGTTAAATTAACAAGCCTATTAGACCAAATTTTACGTTAACTGTATATTATCCTTTTTTATGAAAGATTCAGTTACACCCATTTAATGTGACCAGTTTCTATATACTTAATGATTTTAAAGGAAGTAAATTAATGCTGTGAACTGTAGCAATGGCAAAGTGATTATGGTAGATTTTAACCGAATATTGCCAAAAAAACCCAAATAAGGCAGGCTCACAATTTACATACAATTAATTAGAACCACTATACCGCTACATGCTAAACGTTGCGTTCATGACAGGTAGCGTTTGCTCTTCATAATCAGTACGCCCGTGGCTCGTATGAGTGTGTGGAAAATCATTAAATACTAAATTCATTTGTCATTTTGCTGCAAAAACTTAACCTTTGACAAGTGTCCATAATATCTCCCCAGTACCTAGTGCAAAATTCAATTTTAGAAATTCGATTTGGTATCTTAGAGACGACTATGCGAGTTTACAATTTAGGAATGTGAATTCCGTTGACAAAGAGGAAACCATGGCAGCATCCTCAAAATGTTTTTATCCCAGGATTGAACTATCTAACCTTACTCCATCCGCATTTTACCTTATGTTTGATATTCAGCTTCAGTGGTGTTTGTTCTCTAATTGAAAGATCTATTACTGTCTACAAAAGAGTTCTAAGCAGCATTACGTCTCCGACTTGTTTTGATCATACCAGCTAGTTGTATAAAACCCTTTACTACCTGAAGTTAAATAATATCAGAAGTACACAAACCGTCAAATTTACAAACTTACTATTTGTATAAAACCCTTTAGTACCTGAAGTTAAATAATATCAGAAGTACACAAACCGTCAAATTTACAAACTTACTATTTGTATAAAACCCTTTACTACCTGAAGTGCAGCATCTCCACATTCCTACCAATAATTATCAGTTTGTGCACTAATTATAAAATTCCATGTTCAGAATGTATACAAATGTTAAAAAGCGCATACATGTAAAATAATTAGTGCAATTGAGCAACTAAAACAATTATGAGTGAGCAATAGAGATGAGAAAAAAATATGATTGATTGATTTATCTTTTCGTCAATTACTTGTTCAGTTTCAATAATTAATTCACTGTAGTACATATTTTGCCATATCATACATAATTGTGTTATATTCATAAAATTAATAGATATATCCATTCAAATATTATTAGTACCTTGAATGACATAGTTCATCATCGCAAAAGTATTTTATACCTATGCGTCTTTCCTTGGTTCGCACAACAATTTAAAGAAAAAACACAAATTTCACCTCCTACTTCAATCGATACTGCATTATTATGCATAAATACGTATATGACTTAATTATCGATATTAACAAATAATTACACATATTAAAGGTTTCTTTAAATTTTACAATGATACAGCATTTTCTTTTCTCAACCTTCCTTGATGACTATACCTCCAATTCCCATTGCAAATTTAAATTTCTGAATGAATACAACAACTTTTGGCACCTCGCTTTGTCTCTTGCATTAGTAAATGTAATTCTTCAAATAAGATAATGAAAGGGGAGAAAGGAACCTTTCGCAAATCCAAAGAAATCACCGAACTTAGAAACAAGAATAATGTCACCTTACGGGACGACACTTAACCTCAAGAATAAAAGCTGATTTAAAATCAAAAGATGTGTTCAAGGCTTTCTATTTTACAAAAGAAACGCTTACCACATTCCACTTTCTTCATGGCATACAGAAGCTTATTCGTGGCGACTATCCGGTAGAGGAAAGGGTATTAAAAGGTACTGTAACGTAACATTGAAAACGAACTTTCTAGACATGTTATAAAAACTCTGCCAATGTTTTGTTCCAATATCTACGAAATGCCCCTTCCATTTCTGTTCAGCGGTTGGTTTGACAAAATTACCCTTAAGCTACAAATTATACATCCTTTGCGATTTATTCTGAATATTGGGTGGGAAGGCCCCACTTTCAAATAATTTACTGTGTGGAAAATGAAAGACAGTGGGCAATTTCTCAATTTCTTTATTCTCAATTTCTTTATTTGTGGTCCCCATGGTCCCCCGGGATGACCGCCTTTGAAATTATAAATAAATTGGTAACAAGTGATACCTGAAATATTTTCTCTAACAAATGGTTATTATTTCGGGAATCATTAGGCTTTTAATCCTTGTATATTTTAGGCTTTAATGGAGCTGTGAAAATGCATAACTTTTAGTACATCTTCTGAGATTACAGAACGTTTAATTTTATCTTGTTTATCGGCGGGATCAAATGAAGTCGAATACCATACTCTCAATTTCTTTGATAAAGGAAATTGGTGGAAAAGATAATACAAAAAGTACGAATGCAAGCTGAGAAAATGCAAACCTTTTAACAATCACATTTCTACCAATGTGATGATATCTTTGAATGACCACCCTTTCAGAATAGCTTCCAATCATGAAAGTTAAAGCACATATTTTAAGCGATGAAGGTGCTCACCATTTGTGGTAAAGTCGTGCCGGCCAAGTAGACTACAGTCACTGGCCCATGCGTGAAACTAATATCAAGGTAAGGAACAAATGCAGATTAACGAGTTACGTAAGGGCCAATTGGAAAAAGACTAGATTTCGATATATTAATTGTGAGGCCATAGGCCTCGTTTTACCCGTCTAACATATGAAGAGTCCTCTTTAGGGCTCAGCGGTCCCGTCGATTTAGAAAGAAACATCATCAGCGTATTTTAACATCATTATTACAAATAAAGATACCTTTACTATTATTAATATTCTCAATATGTATTACTTTTAGAATTCAAATTTCAACTGGCAGTATAAAAATTATAGGGGCTGAGTGACCCTGTCTAACAAGTCGTTGAAAGTCAAAACACCCAGATGAATATCCATTAATACAAACACAAGTAGAAGGTCCCGTATATAAGACCTCCATCCACTTAAAAAGGGAACTATTTGTCACTCTAGGTTCACACTGGTTCTATAAAGGCTGAACTATAATCACTCTACGAAGAGCCTCGTTCACCTATCGCTTCAACCACGACATGTGACCACGAGCTCTCTTCAACTTTTTCACAGCTAGTGCCTTTGTTCACAGTTACAACACACGTAATCCTCATCTTCTTCTACATTTCACTCTCAATTGAGACATCAGCATCGTATTATTAATCTTTGGAATACCCTATCCAAGACTGTAATTGACAGTCCAAGCTTCAGATCTTTCAGATATAAGCTACAATCCTAGACAAAAATGATGGGACAATTTTGTGCAAATGTAGCAGCTACTTAGATAGACTCGCTGGTATTCCAAAATCCCCTCCCCAGGCTAGCACAATGTTGTCCCAACCAAAAGATATTCAAAATTAAAGCTATTTCAACATTGAATGGGGGAGCGAAGTGCTGTCCCATGTATTTTTGTCCAGAGTTGTAGGTACACTATATCTAAGTATATGTTGACGTTCAGCTTTCAGGAGCCCCGCTCTACTCTACCTTGTATGAAAGCAGGCTCGTAACTTGTAGGTAAGTGTGAAGCAATGATGGTACTGGGAAGGAGGGGGTGAAAGAAGTATCTTGATAAGCCTTTGCTATTTTCTTTTATCTGTTATCTCACTAGGGAGTAGAGCACTTCGTCAAGCCCGTGGGGTTTTGTTCTACTTCCTTCACACCATGAAGGATTTTTTTGTCATACGAAGTCGTTATTGACACGTATTCCGAGAAAATGTTGGGGGCACGGATATTGTCGACCAATCGCGGAGTCTAAAGATCCCGCACCATGGACGATGGACGTTTATACTGTCAATATGATGTCAGTAGCGGGACCATCGAACAGGCAGTGCTGCTTGCTGAAGACGGAGATAAATAAAAGAATTTGCAGATTCTTTGCCCAATGCGGCCGGGAGAATTCTTTTACCAAATTTCCTGGAAACAAATATTAGATTCATAGAAGAGCAATAAAAGAAAAAAATTGGTTTGTGTCTGCACAAGGAAGAGCATTATACATTTATGGGATGAGCTACAAGTTGCATAGTTGTGAGAATTGGAAATGTCTGGGATGAGGAGATTTGCCCTTTAATTAGTGATCTTTTATAGAAAAAAAGCACCTATGCTTTAAGAGTACAAGCTATCTTTATAACTGTTTTTCCCCTTCGAAGTTTATTAACAGTCAGTAAGGTGTTTCATTTTTTAATTCCATCACAACAAATAACATTATATATATACATATATATGTATGTATATATATATATATATGTGTGTATATATATGTATATATATATATACAAAAGCTGTTTCAACATTGAACAATATATTCACACCAAAGTTCATACCATAACAGTAACCAATTACAAAAACAAAATACCCTTTATAGGCGCTTAAAAGATACGTAACGTTTTGGTTTCCTTGCCGACAGAGTCTTTTGAACTTGTTAGACCAATTCCAATCTGTGTAGAAATTCATCAACCTTTAATTGGCACATCATCAGTCATCTTCTGACAGAAAATATAATATTTTAAATGGAAAATTAAATAACTTACCTCTGTAACTAACTAACCACTTTAACTTGATAAATGGGGACCACTGAATTCCTATCGGGAGGGGGGGGGGGTCTTTAAATGGTAGGCTTACAGACCAGACTGTAGTTTTACTCTTACCGTCAGCAGCTTTGTGAAACAGTTGCTTAATAATAGCCTACACCCTAAAGCCACCGGGTCAATTGACGCAGTTTCGGGTTATCGAGTCATTGTGTGACTGAAACTTGTCCATGTCAGATTTTCTTGCTGTCAAATTAACAAGTGTTTTCAGAATGTAGGTTGAATTAAATTCCATACAAGGTGCAAGGCTCACTTTTTTTTTTTTTTTTTTGCAATTCGTAAGGTTTACAGCAATACGACAAAAATAGTTAGGTTTTGTATACGATTTAAAGAATTCAACTAACCCGATTCCGGGCCAATTCCGATTCCAGGTCCCTCAATTCCGAGTCCAGCCTTTTTTGACAATATGACTTCTCGTAAAAACGCCTCTTGTACTATTGGTTACATATCATTAAAACGGACATTTTTTCAGTCAATTTTATACCCTGGCTCCTCATGTAATTCAGTTGACTGTATTTGGTCATTGATGTGTTGAACTGTGCAACATTGACAGTGTAGCCTTAAGTAATATTTATGATTATTTCCTTTTGTGCACTCGGCTGGATCCGGTTAAGAGTCCTAAACCAGCTGCAGCCCATTCCGTGGCAAGTCCGATTCCGGGGCATCCCTTTTCGGGCAAATTCCGAGTACGACGAATAACGGACTCGAGTCCGGGATCAACTTCAGATTCAGAAGTTGCAACCTTGAGAATTTGCCACAAAAAGTTCTCATGACAAAATAATAGGCCCAAAGCTCGTCACTTTGTCCTTTTCATTGTTGATATTTTGTCTGTGTCAGTTTCTCTTAGACAGAGTAGCAGCTTGACATTGCGTTTATCAAGTACGGTAAACGTGATGTTATATTCAAGTTAACGAAGCAAATAAAAAATCTGCAAGAAGGTTTGTCCAGTAAGTCTACACACCTAAAGCATTTGGAGTTTATTAATACACTGCAAGTAAAATTCCGTTCATGCCCATACTCATTTCATAAACCTCATATTAGTCTAGGCAAGTGGTTCCCATCCCCATTTTCAGCTCGACGCCCCCTTTCACCTAACTTGACTGGGCGAACCCCCCCCCCACCCATCCGGTCTATAACATATCATTGCTATGCATGAAACGATGAACACAAAAACACATGTTGAAGTTTGGAGTGTCCCCTCTCTCCCCAAGGTCCCCTAAGGGGGATCCCGAGACATCGTTCCAATGGAGGACCAAGTAGCAAAGGCCCCCTAAAGCTCTCGAACAATATAAGAAATTCTCAAATCAAGAATATAGCACTGTAAGTCAAATTTTTACTATCTTCCGATTACCGAATATCCTTAACTAAGACCTAAAGAAATTACAAAAATCTATCTTAGAACAGTTTGTTATTTGAAGCAGTTACTAATCGACGGCCTCTTTCTGGATGCTGCAAGAGGATTGCATTATGAGTGGGCGGAAGAAGGATGGTATCTGGTCCAATGACGCATTGAAAGACTTGTAACACTGTGCACCAGGGCCGATGGCCTAATTCCCAAAGGGGAGCAGTTCATGACAACGCCTAGTGGCGTACCTGTGACAGCTGGCACTTAGGCGAATCCTTTCTTTGGCGTTGTCACCAACTGACATCCTCGGGGAGGAGTGCACGTAAGACGATCTCTAACGGGAAGAAATAACATTTTGTATAATGCCTCTCTTTGAGTGCAAATTGATGTCTTTGACAAAGCTTTGAACTGTTTATGTGTTTAGAAATTTGCATTAGGCTATTTAATGCCCATTTTATTATTTAGTTTTTGTTTGAGGGGTGCTGTTTAAGGGCCGGGACTGCTATACCTGCTCTTTGAGAAGTTGAGAAGTTTTTGTGCATGCAAGATGCCTAAGATACAGAGTAGTCCTACTTTACGGATCACCGTCGGTTGGTGTGTAGCGTAGCTCTATTTTTATCAAAAATGCCTCCCAGATTGGCGTAAAATAAATGAAGCCTTTTGGACTTCCTAAGCTGCATCTAAACACTTTTTGAGACTTCATTCTTTAAAACCGAGACTTCGAGATTGAAGAAAAGTCTAACTTGAAAAAATCTATTCAGTTAAATCACTTCGTAGGAGAATACATGACTAAAAGGTACTCAGACAAGCTCATTAATGTCAGCATTAAATTGAAGGTTATCATATGGTTTTATTTTATACTGGCATGCCGTGTTGGACACCGAGTGAGAAGAAATACTAAAATTCTTCAACGAATAGGCTTCATCTGTGTTGCACATCATGTAAGAGGAAGGAAGTTCATTCGTTTGTGCGAGTTACCCAGATAACAACCTGTCTGTGGTGGGGGTTCGGGGACCTTCCCGGGAAATTTTTAGAAAAAGGAAACCTGTATATGCGATTTCCCAGGTTCTGAGGACCTTAAAATCATCATCAGGAAGATGCAGTTTCTATTATTTTCATTATTTTTTTTTCAAGAAGCCATTTGTTCAGTTAGGGTTTGGAAATCTCAGGGGTAGCTGCCTCCTTTGCGCCCCGCCCCCCTCACAGGCCCTGGCAACTCAAGCTGCGCTTCACGTTGCTATAATGGATTGAGTAAGATGAAATTAGCTCACCTAAACCTTGAATTTTTGAAAACATTCGAAAGTTTTCCTTTATAGTACACGAGAAAAGTTACTTATAGTGTTACAGTTAATGAATGTCTCTTCTGTCAGTATGTTATGTCTATCGATAGCAAAGAAAGAGTACAATTTTGAGGAAAAGGGGATGATGGGATAATTTCAACCATACCCCGTTTGTTTACAGGTTTCATTGCCACTGATGGGAATTCAGAAACTAGTATCACACCCAAGGACGGATTCTTAGACCTACGCTACTTCTTGAATTCATTTTATCTCCTTTTTAGGTGAGCTTATTCCTGATCTAATCAAGAGGTAAGTTTTTGGAATATGGTAAAGACCCAGTTTAAATTAAATATATCATTTTTTTTTTCAAAAACACCCCCTACCGCCCTTTAGCGCTCGTGGCGCCCACCTAGAGTTGCTCAAACGCCCCCAGGTGGCGATAACGCCCCCGTTGGGAATCACTGGTCTAGGCCAAAGATTGTCTACAGTGGATACAAATTATCCTGGAAAAAGGGGTTGTACAGGGTGAAGGCGACAATGACAGTAATATCATATCAAAACAAATACTGCTTTATTCTTTGCAAATCCAAGATAGCTTTCCTCAAGTCACGGCTTCATCAATATTCAATACGCCCAGTTCTATACATTAACTAAATCGTACAAGTAACTATCAGTCGTGACAACATGGAAATATGATGAACCTACATGTCCTTAGAAATAGTAAACGAAGAGTTGAAAATCTCCAAAGGAATAGTAAACCGAATAAATATAACCCAAGTCTATATCGTGAAGGCTTCAAGTTTAAAGTGATGTTACCTGATCAAGAATAGGGAAATACATAAGGTCTAATGTTTTTCTTTATTTGTCGATACACTAACTATGATAATAATGGATGAAGCTGTTCATGTAGTAACTGAAAATGGTAGTGTGAATGGCAAACTTTGGACAAACAAAAAACAGACAAAATCTGTAGGCTTTTTTGAAACAAACCGTCTCATTACAACTAGCTTAAACCACGCTTATCGGACCACTACATGAATATTCAAGGCGTCACGCAGATATATCAATGTATGTACTGAAGAACTGTACATTTAGTGGGCCTGTATTGCCACGGTTATTCACGATTTGCTGGGAATAGTGTGATTTTGAAGGTTATATAACCGCACAATACACTTGAGTCTTTTTAAACAAAAGTACGTATTTTCGGCATCGTCATACCCGTGTTAGTAGATTTTACCCCCTAACACTATTCAAAAAGACAGTTGCATACTGACGCTGGTAACGATAACCAGTTACATCTGTACACTTGTGTACTTCCCCGCATCCCAAGTTTTTGTCTTCGGCGGAGCGGTACATGCAGGTACATAATCAAATATTCTACGTAAAATGTTCAACGGTACACTAACTGACGCAAAATGTGTCCGAGTGTACATGCCAATTACAAGCAAGGGGCACTAATCTAACGGTATAAAAATCCAAAATGCAAAACGGTGCCTCTGTAAGTCGTGGTCGCTTTTTGATCTACACAGCAGTTATAGAGACTTTAGGCGAATCCGAGGGGTAATTGGCAATTCGATTTTCTCTGCAATGTTTGTTTTTGTTTCCTTCGGTCAATTTCGATTGTTGTGTGGATGGTTTCTCGAAGAGTTCCCAACATTATTTGTGTTGGTTCAGTCACAACTCCCTGGTTTAAACAAGGCAACTGCCAGTGTGTACATTTCACATGGGAAAGGTAGCAGGGAAAGTTGGGACGGAGGGAAAACATCTCAGATGTCACTCTCCAAGCTGATACCGTTGACCATCGAGGATTTGAATGATCCAGGAATTGTTCAGTGTTATTCCTCGGAGGTAGTACTCACATATTATATCGATGGCCAGTCTCGCGGGTTAATAAGACTTAAAAATGCTCGTATTTTCTGTTAGCCTGCCTTCAGAATTATGCGAAAAACACGTAAAAAGGTACATAGGCTAGCTATAGCGTGGATATCATGTGTTCAGTGATCGTTCGCTGGCAT
>WURT03008855.1:4881-16526 GCA_009936505.3 Holothuria glaberrima
GGTGGGGGTTGAGTGCCAGGAAGACTATCTAAACGAAGCGCCACCATCGGTTGGCGCGGAGCGTACAAGAAAATTTTGGCTTTGCAAACCCTCCAGATGGCCGTGTACGGCACTTCCCAAGTGTTTTAAGCTGCATGTACCCAGCCTTGAAATATGGATCTCATGTCGTCTGCAATTTATCAATTAATGACAAAAATCAATCTATAAAAAATGGTAATACATGTCTCTAAGCGGAGCGCCACCATCGATTGGCGCGGAGCAGACAAGAAAATTTTTGGCTTAACAAACCCTCCAGATGACCGGAAACGCCACTTCCCGAGTGTTCTAAGCTACATGTACCCACCCTTGAAATATGGATCTCATGTCTGCACTTGGCAAATATTGGGTGGGGGCGAACATACCTTTAGCCAGCTCACTTTTTTCATTGAGGGCTTCGACCCCGAAGCCCCCCCCCCCCGCTTCCGCCGCCACTGGTTAGGGTCTACAAGGGGATGAAACCCTCGTCTGCTTGGGAGAAAATGTAATTTGGAGGGTGTTTACATGCAAACTGGACCAAATGTAGTAGCATTAGGCTGCCTGTACAAGGTTCCCGCGATTTTGATGCAACAAAATGTCATGATCCAGTACTGCTTGGGAGGTACTGCTTGGGAGTGGGTGACTGAGGGGCACACGGCCAGTCATGTATGCACATGCGAGCGAAGCGCACAGACATTTTTTGGTCTCCCCAGCCAGTGACAAATTCCATTGTTATACACAGAGGCATGGGAGGCAGGGCCTTTTAAAAAAAGAAATTTTAAAAAGCACCATAACGGACACTAGCTAGTGGAGCAAAACACCCGTTTATGCACCGTAGTATAGAGAAACAATTTCAACAAAGCACCTGGCAGATTGCAGGAAATGGCATTTCCTAGGCCCTATGTTTGCGTTCATTTAGAAAGCATTCGGAAATCGTGCTATACTAGTTCAAACGTTTTGCTCAAACTTTCGCAGAAACAGGTAGCCTACATAGGACTTTTATCCTATCGACAATGCTAATTATCATATTTAGCAACCGTGCCAATATCCATATTTACAAGTACATTTATACACACCTATTTGATCGCGCCCTTGAACCTAGTGTTTTACTTTCCTATACTATTTACTCCATTCGTAAAAGACGTGACTAACATAGTAAAGAAAGGGTTCCATTACTATCACATTCAGTAACAAACTTAATCAGTCATTGATGTTTCGACCAAATATTTGTTTTCTCAAATGGCAACTTTTTAACTGTAAATTTGGTCACATCCGACCAGTTTTGTATCAAAAATTAAAAATCCGGACATTTCAAAGGCAATTTTAAAAATCCACCCGGGCGCCTAGGTAAGCCTTTAAATGAGGACATGTCCGGGTAAATCCGGACCTCTGGTAACCCTAGCTAAAGGTAGATGGCAGTCATCCCAACTTTATTTTCAAAAATTTGCTAAATCTTACAGATCTCCTCTTATTTCTCTCAAAAGTATTTTTTTTTGTAATGTTTCCTGATAAAATCAGTGAATATTGAAGGTAAACCAAAGAGTTATTCTGCATAAATGGAAGAAGTAAGTGACAAAAATATTGTCACATGATTGATGTGAGCCTTTCCTGAACTTTTGTACCTGGGTACACTAACTCAAATTGGGGGGGGGGGACTGCATTTTCCCTTTCAAAAATACAGCGTTTCAGTGCACCAATTTTGGCGTTTTCATCATTTCTGTAGGACAGCTTGAGTGGCCCAAGTCTTTCAAGCCCCATATAATTCCTGGTATTCGTCTTCTTCAACCCATAGCAAAGTGTATCTTGTAGGGCCAAAGTGAACTTGCGTTATATTCCATTGAAATACAACTGGTCTATGGGTGATATGGTTATCTCTTTAGTGCCCATTTAAGGTGGAAATCGGTAGATAAGTCAAAATTTTACTGACAGTGACTCATTTGTATTTGTCGACAATATCGCAAATACCCCAGAGCTTTAGGGGCGTCGCCTCCGGTCCCCACTAGCACGTTTCCTCCAAGGCACTCGTAGGGACCCGTTAGGGAACGGTCGACACCTTGTTGGGCCCAAGCATCTGGTAAATTAAGAAACTCTCCACTCCTGACCACTATTAAGCCTTCACGCTATCGTAAATCGTGGGTTAAAGACTCGCCATTTCAAAAAGTCAATCTTTTAAATCCCGCACCCCTGGGTCGGACCTCACAAGTAAAAACAATGTTTTCGTATGTCCATCCTTTATTTTAAAATGTTTTCATTTTCTGTCTTTTCATTCTTAGCAATACTATGCTATAAACGGGGGGAGGGTGCGTTTGTCCATCCCATTCGGTGAAAGATGGTGGTGAGCTGAAAAAGGTTGGGAACCACTGCTTCAGACCGATAAACCATTTGCCACTGAAAATGTAACAAACAGAACGCCTGAAATTGTGAATAAAATAGGCAAACTAGGGGCAACCATGACCAATAGACCGGGAAAAGCTAGTTTCTTCCTAAAGGGCCCATCTCCCGAAGTGGTAGACAAAATGTACAAAACAGATGGTATGGGCATGCTCCTTTGGGTAAAACCTGACCAAACGGAAGAGAAAAGCTAAAATGGCTGCTTGTTAAAGTGTTTAATACATATCAAAAAAGATTTAAGATAATTTTAAAAAGATAAGGGTGAAGGGTGTTCAATGACCTTTCATCTTACGCGGTCAAGGAGGCAATACTTTACGTACGCGTGAGATGACGTCACTACAATGGCGGCACCACAGTTTTGATAGTAGGGCACAATTAGTGGTGTTATAAAATTATTGGGGACAGTATAATGAAATGGCAAAACGACACCGAAGTCGTCGTGGGAATAGGAAGAGAACCTGATGATGTCTTGATGGTGTCCTGGACCCTGGTATGCTCCAAAGGCGAATCTCGATAGACGACCATGAAAAAAGTCCCGGAAGGTATGGGGTATGCTTCAATTGGTGACTTCAAGACCAAGCACTCTTTACAAAAATTATGTCATATCTGCACTAAATCGACGGCCAAAAGCCACCATTTAAGTGCTGCTTACTTAAACGTAACTTTGAGGAACGGCAGGCTAATTTCATATCTCATGATTATGTTAAATGGAAACCTAAAGAATGGGACGGAGTATGTTGATTTGGAATAGTCATGAAACTGAAGCTGCTAGACATGAAGTAGGCGTAATTGTGGTTAAGTACCTGAAGATATTCTATTTTTACAGACATAATTAGTAGGAATCTAGGGTCTTAAATTGTATTGGCGGCTGTTTCTATTAAAGCAGCTGAATGAAGTACTTCACTTAATCGGGACAGAGGCCAAGACCACTGCATCACTATGTTTCAATGTGTTTTCAAAATACACTTTCAAACTTCAACTTCAGTTAGACATTGGAACTTGTGGAAAAGTGCAGCATTTGGCTAAAACAGAAATAGAATTGGTCTACATCTGAAGCATGGGAACACGGATGACATTTATATAGCGTTCTAAATAATTTAATGGACCATTTAGCCTGCTTTTGGCGGATTTTCGAACAGTTCAATCAGGTTTGTCCGTCGTTATACTGCTTTCAGAATACGTAGCAACAGCAGCTCACACTAAAAAGAACGTTGTGATCTACAAACCGTATTTAAATGAGGGGTCATAGCACTATTAAACTCCATTTCTAACGAACTTTTTAAAACCTGCTCAGTATGTCTCAAGGGAATGCTTCAGGGGAATGAAGGGCCTAACGTTTTTATTCTAATTTATTCAGTCTAGCCAAGTAGCTGTAACAAATAAGTAACGTTTAAATGACTTTTGAAAATGTGTCTTCAGGGAAAAGAAAAGGACTATCACAGAACTCAGTTAATCGCGCGGTAGTTAAAACGTTTGCACACGTTCTGTACGCTTATTGATATTGTGTCAACCCATAAATTTGATGTAAGTTATTCGGTAGTAAAATGCAAACCTACAGTCGGTTTTTAAATCATTAAAAAGGTATGCTTTTTAATCATCCAACAAGGGAATTCTAATTGTACTGAATGAAACAATTTTAGTTTGGTTTGCTAGCTAGGGGCATATTGTTTTCATTGACTGTTTCGAGAAAATTAACCTTGGATTCTTATGTGAGGCTGATTCCTAGAAAGGGGCAAAGGAATAACCGATTACATTTTTTCTGCCCAATAATTTGTCATAAAATTAGACTGTGTGGTTTTGTTTCGCACGTAATGCTTTGAGCCATTGCAATGTATGGTTTATGAAAAATGCAATAATACAATTGGAGAAAATGAAATATAAGAACTCGGTTTAAGTATGCTCTACATTATATCTTTCCTCGCTTCAAAGTTGGGCAAGACATTTCATGCTGACGAATGACCACTTAACAAGTTATACGGTTATGGTATACGTGACACATAATATAATGTACTTAGATATACCTTTCTAACAGGAAACAACCTACATATGTTAAGCGTTTCTTATCTAATTATGTAGCTATCAACATCGGTGTCCCCAGGGCTCTGTTCTGGGAACCTTATTTTTTCTTGGTGTATGGAAATGATGCTCATAATGTAGTCCCTAGTGAGTCTTTGAGACTGTTAGCTGATCGCACTAATGGTTTTTGCTGACGATAATCATTACAATATTCTTGAGTCTTGGGTACAAGCTTAAGTCAACTGAAAAATTTCTATGACTTCAACAAACTCAATCTGAAATTGAGCAAAACTTCCTTTTGGATTTTTCATTTTATTGAGTAGGCCTATGTGGTTAATTCATATCCCAATCATTTTATTTTTGAAGACACCAAATTTTATTACACAGCATGCGCTAAATACTGAGAACAATTGACAAATGACAAAAACACAATTACCTTTTTAAATTATCATTTAAGAATCCCCCTCCCTCCGCCATTGCTATTCAATTATTTTATTCTACTCCGAAGTTTCTTATGGCGTTAGAATCTTTACAGTAGCTATAATGTCTCCAGTCTGAAGTCTCTTCGATTCTTACAAAATATAATTCTCGAACTGCAACCTTTTCACAAGGGCGTTACCCCATCTACAAGCTGCATAGTCAACTTGCGGTTCTTAAGACAGTAATATCATCATTCTTCTGATGTGTAGCTTTGTATGTGTAGCCAATAAACTACCTCATTTATTTTGTAACATTGTCAACACAGTAAGGTCATCAAACATACCGAATCCAACAGGATATAATGCACACTTCATGTTACCATGCGCAACTCTACAAATGGGAAGATACCATTAAATAATTGCTTTTACAACATTTGGAGTGATTTTTTAAATGAATTAAGCTCATCAAATATAAAGAACATCTTGGTTGACATGTACTCCGTCTGGGCATCATACTATTTGAACTCCTTTTTTCTTTCATTTTTCCTTTTCGCTCCTGTGTTTTTCATTTCTCTATATGCCTTTTGTCTCTTTTTCAAGCTCGGTAGCTGCAATAAACATATATTACTCTTTTGTTAGCTTCCTGTTCTTACTCTTTCATCTGTCTATAATCCCCTGAATATTGTTTTATATTACGAATACGTAAATATATATATATATATATATATATATATTGAAGGAAGGAAGAAAGGGAGGTTAGGGAAGGAGGAGGGAGGCAGGCAAGCAGTAAAGGAGGCAGGCAGAAGGGAGGCAGGAAGAAAAGAAGAAAGGGAGGAAGTAAGGAAGGAAGGATGGAACGATAGTACTTCGAAATGTCGTATAGCCCCCTCACCTTTGTAGGAATCGCTCGAACATGTTAATGCAAAATAATTGCGTACAAGTGCTATTAGTAGGGAACCTGTGTAAGAAACAATTTCATGTTTAAATATTTTCCAGCCAGACATTGTACGCATACATTGTTAAAATGAAATTTTGAATGACAAAACGAAGAAGCAATGTCCTCATCATTCTACAGTTTTATTCACATGTGTGGGGCGTTCTTAGTTTTATGCCGGGTCATTTTTTATCAGGATACCTAAACATTTTTGTGATTTAATTGTATTTTTGACTACATGGAACATACTGAGCAATTACCTTGTATACAGTTGGTATGTTCGCATCGTTATGGATAGTCCTTATAACATATGTTTGGCTGAACCAGCCATTAGCAATTTTTTTTTCTAAATTGATAAAATTATTCAAAATCAGTTTTAAAATTACATCTCCGCATGGAATTCCCTAGGAGCAACAGTTCAATAATGGCTTTCATAGAAGAGATGTTGAACAAGCACGACAACTTAATTACTGACGAAAGGACTGGTTGATTGAAATTCGGATTTTGAAATTTTCAATCAATGCCCAAAATTTACCTTCATTTTGCTCTCACTGAGTTGAACGTGTCTTTAAGAATCTCAACATTATTACAACGGCACTAGAAATTCTCGATAAAAAGAGAAGAATTTATGGAACAAGGACTGCAAAAACACATGAATTTAGAAAGAAAAAATGAAACGCTGATGGGAAGATTAAATGTGTTTAATATCAATCACATATTCTCAGGTCCTTACTCTCATTTTTTAATCTTGCTTGCATGAACTACCTTGATTTTGTCTTATGTAATAGACTGTTTTGCGGGTGATTTATGACGTTTATCATTAGTTTCAAGAGCTTCGTATATAATAGCAAGTTCCTGTAAGAGAACATGCAAATTGATACCAGTTCACATGGTGCTATGTTATTAAGATAAGTGTAAAACTGTTTTGCCTGTATTTTAATTCATCACACGGTTCATTAAGGGAACACTTGCAGATGCATTACTATACCAATAGCAAAAATAGGCCTATACGCCCCAAGAAGCTGTAATTTTATGTACATAAGATAGTGTTTGAATACAGAATTGTGGCATCATAGAAATGTTATTTTTTCTTCAAGTATAAAAACTAGCTGGGTGTTAAAAATATATGTCCGAAACTTAGCGAATGTTGGGCAGGTATTTGGGGTGCGGGGTGCGCTTAGACCATACCATCCCAATGACGTTCTGTGTTAGGAGGATCTATGATCTCAAGCTTGTAACAAGGAATTGATAACTATGTCAAGGAACGAAATTTCACCACTGTCAAAAAGTTTGATACTCAATTTTGAGATTATTCTACCCTGGTGCTTTTGCAGGGAGACTATTTACATAGAGGATTGAAACTTTCGAAATAAGCCATTTCGCAATCTCGAATGCACTTGAAAGCTCTGGACATGTACCTGCAGCACACACCAAAAGCATGAAATTTATAGTAGAACAAATTTTCATGACAAACGGCATTTAGAACAGTAGTCAGATAAAAGAATGTGTACCTTAGTATTTAAAAAAGAGAGAAAAAAATATATGCACTACAACAAATCAGTTAAGTACATAGGCCTTTAGAATGCTTAAAACAAGCAGGTTTTGAGTGCTTGAATTAGCAGTTCAAAACAATGTTTGCAGAATCGAACTTTGATTATATTTGAAGGGGTTTCTGTTTCCAATATTGGAGGGACCAGTCTAGCTCGTATGACCAACACAGAAACTTCGTGATGATAACCTCTTCACATGGGGTCCAAGACTCGTGCCCGCAGTAGACCACTCTTCTCAAGCCCCCAGCCATAACAGGTGTTGAGGAGGTGAACAGAGAGTGGGGTAGCCTGTTTTCTCAAAGGACCAAATGTCTTAAAACAATCGTTATTACTGTTTTTTGGTGGCGGCTCATATAGGTCTGTTTGCTATGCTCATCATCATATCTTTGTGGTATTTGTTATAATTACACCGAAGTAAACATAGTACAACATTTTTACATGAGCCTCCAGAACATCTCCTGGCTAAGTGCCTGATGTCTGCCCAATGTAGTGTGAACCACTTTAAGGTACATCTGACTTTAACGCGGACCGGCATATTTGCACCCAGTGCGCAATATATTAAGGACTCCAACGTTTCAATAGATTAATCTGGTGGCAACTATGTCAAAGTTTGTGAACTCTATATACCTACAGTGTTTAAACACTGGGCAATTTTTTTGGTTGGGTAAAACTCACTGATAATATTTTGGTCAAACTTTGCTCATGTAATGGTAAAAAGATTCTAATCGATACATGTTTATTGCATTTTCCAATTATTGGTCAAACAGCCGACAAGCTGTCATTTAACGTTTGGGCACTTTTTCGCCTTACCTTCATATTGGGCAAATTGTCGGCGGCCGAGCTGAAGCACACGTTGATTCGATTTTGCTTCATATTTCTTCGGATAATTAGACATGGGTTCATTGCACTGAAAATTCCTTTTGAAATCGTTGACATTTGTAAAAAAGAAACATTCTTATATTCAGTTTGGTTACAGAATCAAGCTCTTTTTCCATGTAATTTTTAAAATAGTGCTACAAACTAGCACACATTTGTGTGAGATTCGGTAGACGTTACTGAGCGGGAAACGTCTATCCAATGAGAGTCCAGAATCTTGGGTATTCTCTCTCACGTCCGAAAAGGCATTGATATATCCGACTTCTAAAATTTTTATAGCATTTCATAATGCAATATTACTTAAGTGTTACGCGACACAGTAGAAACTTCTAGAATATTGGATATGGCTTGTGTTATTGATTATATATTGATGGAAGTAAAATATCGGAGCACCATTTGAACCCTATTGTTTTGGATAATACGAATCAAGAGGACAATTAAACCACAAGGACTAGACAAAGACTTATGAATTTATGGTGGGTTGTCAATCTGTCAATAGCCTGAAATGTACCTGTCAGTGAAGTTGCACATTGGAACGTATTTTCTATTTACATAAAAGAAGTTTAAATAGTGCAAAATTCATTGTAAACCATTCTTTGCTTGGACTTTTCATGACCTCAGTTACGAGAGATTCGTTATACCTATAACAGAAAGCTAGAAAGGAATAACTAGGGTCACTATAGTACACAATAAACATCGAAAGATGAGCTGCCCCCAAAATAGCTTACGTCTTTTCCAATAAATTGATATAATTTTAACAACTGATGGGTAGAAAGTGTACCCAACGCTCCTGGGAAACTATTTCCTATTTAACCAACTATTCTTAGAAAGTTACCTAAATAGTTGGGTAAATTTGACTCACATAGTTTACCAAATAGTTGGGAGTTTGTTTACCCAACTGTTGGTTTACTAACTTTGATCAATTCAGTTGGTCATTTCTTGCCCAACTTTTGAGGTTATTGAATATACGCCCAACGTTGGTTAAAAGTTGGGTAATTTTTGCCCAACATTTTTAACAGTGTAACGTATATTACTGCATAATGCAAGTGGAACTTATACTGCACATGGCATATCGTAATTAAAGTTCAAAGACTTGAGATCTGCAAAGGCTAACAACTTCCAAAGAACAGACATACAGTCCTAAAGAAGGCACTCAAACAGCAGGAAGATGATCACTTTGAAAAAAAGAGAAAAAAGTCAAGCATAGGGTAAAACAAGCTTGCTTGACAAGTTTCATCTACATATGCTTAATACTTCAGACCAGGTAGATAAACAACTGGACTTTATCGTTATATATAAAACTATTGCCCAACCATTGATTACATCAACTTCACATGTGTTTTTTTCTTTCATGCATTATAGTATTTTATGACCGAAGCCGGTCAAAACTACATTACAGACACAAAAATTTAGCACTAAAATGCCCGGAAAAGACCTGGGTACGTGTTTTGGTGTTATCATATGGGGCAAACAGATGCTTCGATACAGATAATACAAGACCCTACAATCATCTTGAGCAGATTTTTTTTTTCCTTTTGTAAGCATACAGTATACTAATTGGTAGTAAATTGTCAAGTTTTATCTCACTCTCCATGTAAAACGTCTTACTTTTTGTACATTAACTTTCAAAGATATATCATGGTTGCCGAAAACAAAAGTACCATATAAAAACAGCCTTTATATTCTGACGTAATTGACATTGAACTACACTTACACTATCAAAAAAATAATTCGTCTCTGTCACTGATAGCTGTAAATTCGGTTCTGTCTATCGTTTTATTATCTGTAAATCAATGCAAAATTTGCCTAATAGATCAAAAAAAAAAAAAAAAAAAAACCAGCATATTTTGAAAACCTATATCTTGGATTGGCCGTAAGGAAATCTGATGCTAGGGAACTGAGTTCTATCATCATTTATGCAAAATTTTACAAACTGTTGGTAAGTTGTTCGAGCGAATAGAAAACAATGAATAAGCTCTACACCCAGTTATCTTTTCGTCATTCTTTAAGACATTTGCCTTGAAGAGACACTCTCACAGTTTGTAACTCTAGTATTTCTTTGTGCTTACAGGTAATGGACGAAATACGCTTTTGGAATCGATTACTCAGTATATCAACTACAGACCCGCATGTTTTAAGATAATGCGACGCCATTTTCGATATACGGTTACGTTCCACTTGTATCATCATGCGAATTGCCAATAATTGCAACAAATCACATTAGTGACCCAGTTTTTGTAGCTCTGAGAATTCTGTCCATTGAATGAAAATATTTTTGTTAAATTCTAGTCTACCATGTTTTACTTTAACTCGTAATGTTCCCAAACAGAACACATCGTAATTACTCCCCCCTTTAATCTGGAATTATATAATTTAACTGCTTTATGTAATGCTGTTAGCCTCACGAAAAGCGACTTCAAATCCTTTGAAATGGTAATGCTTATTTTCGAACGCAGATGGTTTAAGAACATGCAGTATGAAATACTTCACGCAGTTTGATTGCGTGGACTATCGTGTAGTACTTCGTAACTACTGATGTTTTTGAGTCCTCTATGGTAGGAGGGTGGTTTGCATATACTTCAATGTAATGGAAGGCAAGCAAAGTTAAATTTCAAGAAAAGCCAGAATTTGCATTTGCAAGTACTATTTTACTGTGATAATTTCTGATCCCTCCTATGGCATGTTAATAATATGCATAGGTTATAAAGGTGGTATAAGTCATCTGTTGAACTCACGCAGGGATTTTATTAATCGCAGTGCATACTGTGCCAACCAAATCTCGGTTAAGTGGTAAACTAAGCATTGATGTGGTCGTAAAATTACGTGTACGGTACTTGGTTGCAGAGAGTCTCCGTTGTGATGTGATGACGTCACATTTGAATGTGTTATTTCCTTTACTTACATACAGGCGACGCCCTTCCTTTCTCATATGGTGAGGATATTACGTGGACTCACTACCCATGTCTGAGAGCGAAAATTGTTGTAAAGGTAAGTGACTTTAGCAAACACTTATTGTATTTTAACAATATGAAATAATAATTTTCATTCTTTAGTAGATCTTGAATATTTGGAAGTCAAGTATTTTGGGAACAGAATATGGATTCACAGCAGTTACTCAGTCTTCACAGGTGACTTTATCAGCACGAAGAGCTGAGTTGGTTTTCCACGAAACCCAGAGAAGCGACGAATATACTATGAACTGCTAACTGGTCTGCTTTATCCTTGTATTTGTGTGTGTATGTATATTGCATATATATATATATACATATATTTGTATTTCTTCTTTTCTTTCCCTCGTTTTATTAGGCTATGCTAATATTTGGGATTAATTTCAATTTCATGATCGAACAGTAAGGACATCTTTCGACCTACATGTAAATATATATATATATATATATATATCTGCTAAAGCTCATGCTTTGCTAAGCATTAATAGATCAGTGG
>WURT03008866.1:0-16526 GCA_009936505.3 Holothuria glaberrima
ATGACTCGACCTGGGAATCGAACCCGGGCCTCCCGCGTGAGAGGCGGATGCTCTAACCACTAGACCAAACACGCAGTCCCTCGGAGCCCCTTTGGACTTTCATAGGTTCCATTGTAGGTCCCGAAGGTCTGGTGTTAAGAGCGATGCATTCTTTTGGCCATACAGTTAGTGTCATACCATGGTTTGCGCCCTTGTTTCTAACGGAAATATTAAGAAAGATATAGTTGGACAAAGACACCTCCACATTAATAAAGCTCGGATAACATACTTGTTCTATTCTTTCACTCTCGAAGCTACAGATGACTTTGTGTTTTTAGGAGCAATCGTTGCAAACTTTGAAAAGTTTGTAGAAAATTACTGACTTTGAAAAGGTTTGTTCAGCTTTAGTTAGACCATGGAGCTACCACCTTGGATATGGTAGCTTCATGGTTAAATCTTGCATAAAAAAGAAGGGTGGCACACGAATTACACTGGTCTTTCACACTTTTTATATTATTTCAGGGGAGCAATCCCAAACTTCTAATGTATTGGTCCTCTACCTAGGAAGCACAGCAACGTTGGAATGTAGGATTGGTGAAACAGAATCAGACTTTACAATAATATGGAAGTCAAATGAGAGAGTTTTGTTTCGACACATTTCTAGAAAAGCGCTTATAAAGAAAGAAGGAAAATTTGAATCCGTCATCAAACATGATAAATCCGTTTCTTGGTTACATATTGCTAACGCAACTTTTCAGGACGCGGGAAAATATGACTGTTTGGTTGGCTTCTTTAGTGCAGGGAAAAACCTCCATTATTCTTGGACCCTCGCAATACAAGGTAAAACTATTTCACCAGGTAATCCAACAAAACATTTATATGTAAAATAATCAGAAAATTGGGAATCATTTTTTGTTTCACGACCGTTTGGATTTAGCATCAATAAACACGTCACCGATATCGGCCTCTGGAGAAACTATTAAAGTCGAGTGTTGTGTAGAGGTATATAGCTTTCGCAAGGAAGAGGATTGATATGGGAATAATTTGGAGGATAAATAGTCAGCTTATACATTATGAGATATTTCCAGGAGATCATGGCGCAACATCTGTTGCCATGGAAACTGTGTGCAGTAATATTTCAGTGAATGGTAATGACTTGTACCACATACAACAGCTGAAGTGTTTTGTGAAAAGTTGGTTGAATATTTTTCGATTTGTACCATAAATGTTTCCTGTAAATACTATTTTTTGCAACTTTTCTAATCTAGGCCTATGAACTGATGATTTATTTTTTTTAGTTAATTACTTTTCCGTGGAAGATTTAATTCTCTCATTAAAAAAAAATATTATCGTGGTACAAAGTTAAATTCGACAAAGTGTCAAAGAGAAGTTCAGTGGGGCCTCCTTAGTACAAACCTCATCGGCCAAAATTCTGGAAGGTACGGTATTCCATGACAATGTAAACTCTGTTTATTTTCTGTTATATAGATCCTTTGAGAAATGACGTTATAGATCCGTCGAAAAATGATGTTATAGGTCCATCGAAAAATGACGTAAGAGTGGCATCTGATTACTACAATACTACTCACGAACTAAAAGGACGCCGTAAGTTGTGACAATCGATAGCGAGAGCTCCTACTATTTTGGTCCAATGCAAATCTATGGAAGTATTTTGTGTTATTCATACCTTACAGATTAAAAATGTTGGATAAAGTCTAACCACTCACTAAATTTGAAAGATCATTTTTAATCCTAAAATCACTTTTGCTCCAGGTGCAGCATGGAGTGCATCACCGACATCAACACCCACACAAGGTAAATGAAGTGATAAGAATTCGAGATATTTTGATCAGCTTTTAACTGAAAAATATTGCATGTACCAATTAGTTCTCCTCTTCGCTCTCCCCTAGAATAAATTGAAAACAAAATATTCACACACGATATAAATCCCTCTTTTCTTTCGCATGAACACACCTATACGACGTCTCAACAGGTCCGTAGCCAGACAAGGTACTGAAGGGGGGGGGGGCGAAATGGCTTCCAAGTTAGCGAAAAAAATTTTTAGGGGTCCAAATGTGTAAAAATGTATTAAGTTAATGACAATTTGAAAACTTCCTAGTGGGGGCTAAAAAATCAAGGGGGTCTTCGCCCCTCTTGGCCCCCTTGACTACGGGCCTGTATCCCAAACCACGTTTTATTCTTCACACCGAATGGGCAAACTGACCAGATGGCATTTAAACCTAATTTGCACCAGGCAACAAATGCAGAACTTGGGAGGGAAGAAAAGTGCCTCCTATATGTTGAATTGACTAAACATTTCAGTTCCTGAAAAGTAAGGTTGACATTTTATCCCGTTCGGCTCTATTTAATGTATATAACCTACAGTCCTATTTGTATCTATCTAGTTTAAATGATTTTCCCTCCTAGTATTTACTGTAATTTATTTACAAATGTTCTAAGTACCAGAGAACGTATTGAATGATCGTTATTAATACAAATACAATAGTTTCAAACACATTCTAGTATGTTAGGGATGGAGTACATTCTTTAAATTTTATATTCTAGTTTCAACTACAAGTGCCAGTCAGACTAGTAACTCTCAGGGTACAGCTTTACTGTGTGTTGGTCTTGCTATAATATTAACCTTGATCATCACCAAAATTCGAAAAAGTAAGTATGCTTCCAAATTAGACTTAATTGCATTTCTAATTTCGAGTTAATCGTGTTAAAAATGATTGGCAACAGAAGCAAAGTGTTCCATGGTTATTTAACCTGCACACTAACTTTAAAAAATATGATATTTAAAGGGAATGACTCTTTGCACCAGATTTATTTGAAAACATTACCTACATCTAATAAACTTCCTTTTATTCCCCTAACTAATATATTTGATGACGTATCCAAACAAAAATATTTCATGTTTAAGGTAAACTAGGTAGTTATTGTGTAGTAAATGAACATTTCATGTGCACAAATATTGGCCCATGATAAAGGAGAGCCATTCATGAATTAGGGTACTGGGATACACTAATTCAAATGGGGGGGGGGGTTGATTCTTCCTTCAAACGGTACTTTGTTTAAAGTCTAACATTCCGTTACATTTTCATGTTACTCTGGTTTTTAAAGTTAACGAGTAATTCGTGTAACCTAAAAACGTATCATAACACGTATTATGTTAGAAAATAATCTACATAAATCATCAGTTGATTTAAATTTAACTTTTCTTCAGAACATATTCTTTCCTGCCACCATAGACAGCAGAATTTCAGGTAGAAGCTGCAGATTCATTCATTTTTTTTTTTTTGATTTATAAAATCGCAATTGTTTTTGTTTCAATCTTAAGACTGAAACATCACCCTTTTGTTATCACTTGATAAAACAAACATTCCATGAAAGGATAAAGTTTAAAAACATTATAAGATACTTTTATACCGAAGGTTTATATATTAGCGTAGACGGACGCTGGTGTATCTCAGATTGTATCCTATATCCTTTGCGCCTCTTTCATAAAGTATCCATACAATGGCTTGAAGTAAAATCCAAGTGGTAACCTGTAAAACTTGTAGTATTGCTGTGTAACTTACAAACGCAATAACTTCATTTTCTTTGTCATCTTGCTGGATCAAGGAGTCTAACAGCAACACTCTGGTTAGATTTGTTCTTTTTATATTTGATGCAATCAAAAGTCTCGTCTTTCTCATTGAGGTAAAAGTGCCTCGGGAATAGGCCTACACTGACGACACCAACAACAAACATAAGCTTACGTAATGTGCGATTTTATCTTTAAAAACCTCAAAGACGTACAATATGAATTTCAAAGAAAATTACAGCTAAATCTTGCTTTTTAGATAGGGAACAAATAAAGGGTTTTCATTATTGAATTGAGGGGGCAGAAGCATACTTCCGCCCCATCGCATCTTTGACTGGGGAGCTTTAGCCTCCCCGCTCTTCCTACACATATGAACAAGGGCTACATTGACATGCACACATCGCTCTCCCTGTCAAACTTCTCTATCGAGGTCTTCATTTTATTTGGTCAAATTTTATGACGTGACCTCCTGTTACTACAACTCCTAACCTAACCTCCCACCTCCCACCTTGTCCAACGCCCTCCTACCTTGTCCAACGCCCAGCTACTGCGTTATCTCTACTCTCAAGTGACGGGTACTATAAACTGAGTTTTCACATGTCACAAAAATCAAAACGACTAGGCTTTTTCAATTGTTCGAAGAATTTCAGGCTTTAGTAAGACCGATGTTAATCATAAATGATGTTTGTTTGAATATTTTCTTCACTTTTGTTTGATGACGTTACTAATAATCAGACTTCGATGTCGTTAGGGTTATTCCTCTTAAAATGGTAGCACCTTTAGTTACTAATAAAAGTAAATAAAGCTACGACTTTCAGTTTTAGTTGTTGTTTTTCCCTTTAGTCTTTCCCTACTTTCGTGTAGTTTTTTCTTTTGTTTCTAAATTATGTTTATTTTTAGTATTTATTGTATGGTGTATTGAGCACTGCTTAAGGGTTTGCGATCATTAGATGTGAATAATATATTATGTATTAAATTTTAGTAAAAGTGTCAAAACGTCTTTAATTTTTTCTTCTGTATACACCAGTGTTAGAGACGACGATAACACAGTGTACACGGATATGTCTCAAGGAGTACCAGAGGAATACCACTACAGGCGGGATGCAGCCAAATTGCACGACAGTGTACCGGAGTTATATGGTTTTGATCAGGATTTTGCATTAGGAACAGGTTTGTTTTTATACGTACACCCCATTTTTGCAAATAATTTACTGTGTGAAAAATTATAGTCAATGAGCGATTTCTCAAATATAGGGGGGACATGTCTCCCTGTCCCACGGGATCGTCGCCCATGAGCATACCGTTAGACTGTAGTCCATTTACTAGGTAAATCGTGCCATTTAGGAGACCTGCGGATGTTTGGATCGTGTCGAAAAATCGTCAGGAATAACATGTGTTCGTCAAAATATTATACCATTTCTGAAAAGCAGGGGAAACATCATTGTCCAAACGTATCTTCGGTGGTTGCCGGAAGTTGGATAGCAAAGGTTGCTGCTGAAGGGGTACTGCACTCCGACGGAATTACGTCCTCACACGGAGGGTGACGGTGGCACAATAAGTTAGGAAAATTTGTACGGTTTCATATGGGAGCATTTGAACGCTTTGAGGTATGCAAATGCATGTTGTATATTAAGAGCCTAACTCTGATTGGCTAAAACCCTAACCCTAATCCTAACCCTGATTGGTCCTAACCCTCTTTGCTACCGTCGCAGTGCAAGGGACACTATATGAGACTAACAGGAACAACCTCTTAACCTTCAACGTTCTTCATCATGGGTCTGTAGTGTGTGGCCCGTTTCAGACTGGATGAAGAAACAGACATAACTTATATACTATGTACACAATCTTTGCCCAGCAGCCCAGGGAGCTGTTAGTCTAATGCTACGTCAAAGGGCTAAAAACGCAAAGAAAATACTTTTCCCAAAGTCCCCTTGACTATTTGGCGAAAAGGCAAGGGGCGAAACCAAATGATACTCCCGAATTTGTTCCGCTCTCCAAAGGAGCCACGTTCTCCAAAGGACAACAATCTTAACTGACCAATCTCTCGACCAAAAGAAAATATCCATCGCGTGAAATGGCTCTATTCAGGATCCATTGCACAATTTCCAAAACGACTTCAACTAAGGTGACTTTTGAAGTATTCCGAGTCGGTGGTTGTATCAGGCAGTTGCTATTTAGCATAGAACTCCTAACTGTGTACTACATACATGCTAATAACTCGATCCGTATGTTTTACCGGTGCATGCTATTTACATCCTAAACGTAGTATTAATCGAGATTCGAACATTACTTCATCATCTGGCTATCACTCTGAAAGTTGGTTTTGGATTAAGGATCTTTGAGTTTATGTTCTTGGCACAAACGATATTAATTTCTTAACTGAATATTCATATACATTATGAATATTCAGGACATGGTATAGCTGCAAACGTAAGTAAATGATTTAACGGTCATAATGCTTAACAAAGTCTGGTTTGTCTTCACACAGGTAATCGTGACTTCAACAAAGCGTAAGTATACAGAACTTCAATTAATGATAGTCTCATACCAAACAAATTTACATTCATATAAGAAACTTGGGGGCTGCATGGGGGAATTATTCTCCCACAATTCAGAATAAACAATCAGATATAGGTGCAGTTAAGGTGCCAGTTGCCCTATTCGCTATTAATACTAATTTTGTTTCAAAGTTTTCATTTTGCTTATGAAGGGATGTATGACTCGCACTCGGGTTACAATTAACTCGAAATGTGGTCTCGGCTTCTAACTTAAGTCCTATGTATATACATAAATCAGATACAGAGTTGGATTTGAAAGGGAAGTAGAGTCGACCATGCATGCTTCAACTATTTACGTTTCATTAAGTTCTAATAATTACTAACTTGGGATATAGCTGAAAGTCAAAGGCCCGTATAAATGTTCCATTCGCAGGGTACAAAATGACTACAGAGAAAGTCCCCGGAGTCTCCGAGCAAACTTACCGGTTAATTCAGAGAATTTTGATATGGTGTACGAAAACTTACACCGCACTACAAGGTAAGTGCGTGATTATAATATGAAGATGGGGAGAGAAAGTCATGCATCTGTACACCCAAACTAAAGGTGAATAGTGCTTATTTTTACGATGACGCAGTCAGAAGTGCCTGGGGGACTGTTTACTCACATTGCCAAAAGGCCCTTAATTAAGAGTGAATTTGCATATTCCCACGATAATCTAACCAGTAGTGCTTCTGGAATTGTTTATTCACACTGTCACACATCCCCTAAATTAAAAGTAATGGTGTTTCTTCACACGATAATCTAACCAGTAGTGATTCGGCGACTGTTTATTTACACGGACACTTGACCGTAACCTATCTTCTTAACTTTCAATTAGTACCCCAGTACCCCTACCTTACCTCTTGACCGAAACCCTGACCAAAAGCGAACCCTCCCACCCAACTCTTTAAAGTACCTGATACGCATGCGCAAGCATAATGATGGCTTTCTTTCCCTATCTGCGTGTGGTTATATGCAGTATAATGAGATATTGAAAAATTAAAAAATTGTTTTTCCTTTCCAGCTTGCCTGCACTACTCTGCCTAGTCGTCACAAGGATATCACAATGATATTTTTTCTGTATCGACCGTACTGATAATAGCTGAGGTCTCTTTACTAACAATGTAGGAGTATGTGGAAGGAGTAAGATTCTTATGTTTTATTCTGTGTATTGAGAAAGTATTACAAGCTGAATAATTGAATAATTATTTTTCTATAGAGTGTTTGAAACTGTGACAAAGCCAGAAGATAAAACTCTAACAGACGGTATCAAGGAGGAAGAAGAAGAAGAATCGGATGAAGAAGAAACCTATATACAAGTAACCAGATTTAGATGAAACAAAAAACCATTGAGTCGATGACCTTTTATAAACTTGAACTTTTTTACTTACAAGTTCATTTATCTAAAGTTGGTTTGGAATTTAACACTGCCTTCAATTTCTTAAATATGGAAGATTAGAATTAAGCAATTATGGCATCTAGCTATGAAACCATAAGCTGATAAGGAAGGAAAGTAATTCACAAGTTTCCCGTTAGAATTTTCCTCAACAGTGTAAAGTATAACTATATTTGAAGAGTTAGATATAGTGTCTGTTTTCCTACTGTGCAATTTAGGAAAATATGACCAGAAGTTACAACAACAGTAGCATATTTTTTTTTTTTTGATACTGACATTTCGCTTCACCTTTGATCATAATTAATTTCCATTTTTGTGCATTACACATGATGTAAGCCTTAGCAGAAATGAGGCGATTTACCGACCGCATTTAAAACAACCTCTTTGATACATTTAAGGGAAATATTGCGTTTGTTTTACACAAAATTTCCATATTTTTTTAAATATACATAGGCTATATCTTGTTTGTATGAAAAGGGATACAATATGCATTACAACCAGACCAGAGTAAATTCGGCCTAGAAAATGTATGCCTGTTTGTAAATTGTCGAGGTATTCAGGGAAATATCATGGACTCACTGAGTTGGCAATACAACAACAGTAATATGATGTATAACGTTTTGTAATAACAGTAATATGTATGGAAACGCTACAACGACGCATACAAATTTTATAGTTTGTTTTAAACGAGAAACTCATTGCTACAATCTAACGGGGAGGGGGGAGTTAATGGGGGGCATCTTACGGTACTTCCATTTCTAACCGAATTGATGGATTATTGCAGATTTAGTCAAAGTTACAAAAAAAATTATGTTTTTTACATAGAAACTTCCATTTCTATGGTTTTTACATTCTGGGTATTTGTTGATGTTTACCATTATTTAAGTTATTGTATATATATATTTAGTAGGATGTTTCTTAACAAATAAAACGGGCTTCCTTTTCCAAGTCCACATTTTGTAGTAAAAGAATCGGTGACCTTCTGTGTCTTGTAATACCTCTCTCTGGACTACAATTTGTATGTTGTACAGTAGGATAACCGGAGTAGGGACAGGGTGAATCTCCCCACCCAGGAAGAAAATCGAAGTAAATTCGGAAAGGTGAAAAGGAAGGAAGAGCGAGAAGCAGAAAAGGGATGAAATAGATGGAAAGCAAACAAGGCAAAATGAAAGGAGAGGAAAAATAAAAAAATATTAAATAATAAGAATAAATTCCCCCCCCCCCTTCTTGTGAAATCCTGGATCTGCCCCTGGTAAGATGAAGCGCGAATGGGAGAGTGAATGACCGAGAAGAATATGGATGAGGAGTGTTGTCAAACAGAAAATGGAGAAGAGGAACTGGACAAAACAAAACAGAAGGGAGGATAGTGGACGGGGCATAAAAAAGTGAGCGTTTAGGAAAGTTCGGACCAGGTACAAAGGTACGGAGGCAAGTATTTTCGAAAGGGTAAATCGGAAAAAGAAGGAAGGTAGAGATAAATAGACGAAAGTAAGGAGTGATGGAGAGAGAGGAAATGAATGGAAGCAAATATGAAATTCTTATCACTGTCACATTGATCTACTTAATTCAATTAATGTGCTGTTCACTAACATAGCTACGGGGCGTGGGGCGACAGCCCCCATGAAAGCCTGTCGCCCTCCCACTCGCCCCGATGGGATTTTGAGTGTTCAAAAAATGACATCATGTGCGAAAAATATATCATTGGTCTGAATGGTCTCGAATCCCTATGACGACCACTGATGCAAAAATTCAAAATTTCGGCGCGCTTGGCGCGCATTTGTCACATTACACACTCCATATCTTATAACCATTATTGGGGCAATAATACATTATTGTGACCGAAGCTCTTTTTTGACAAAAGTACATCTGCAGGGACCCTGCACCAGTTCTTTAGTTAGATGAGGTTTTACGGCCCAATTTCTAACTCTGCATCAGTACAGCATCTTAGAGCAATGTAATAGCATGAATAGCATACATGGTAACATTCGTAGAATGTATTTGCCGTTACACGTTGTCATGCTACAGCCAAAATATAACAAAATAATGATAAATTCTAAGCATGTAGCTGATTGAAAGATTTGACATTTTGCATCTAATTTTCAGGGGGAGGACATACCCCTCCACGTAGACAACACACCTTTCCTTTGCAGTCAATCAAAAGTAAAATTGCGAAAGTTTTCCAATGTATGAAAATGGATCAAAGATATTGCACCATTTTGCTCCTAAACTATCTTAAATGAACAAAAATTTCTCAGAGGGGGACATGCCTTCCCCAGGACATCACCTGCACAAGGTGACAAAGAAAGGATTTGCTCCTGGTTAAAACTGCCCCCGATGCGAATATGCACATTGTACACAGGCTTTCTGGGTGTATGTGGGGTGTACGCTTACAGCATTATCTTCTACAGTGCCCCCCCCCCCACATCACCAACCTCTGCTCGGTGCCACTGTGCAGATTTGCCGAAAAGTGTCAGTGCCAGCGTCAAACTCACAAAATATATGGAATGATATCAAAGTAACTTACCAGACTGTTTTTTTTTTTCTATTTCAATAAGGTATTTCATGACCATATCAAGCCATGAGATCTCAAAGTAAAGTATGTTCAGTAAACATTATAGTAACTTGCAAGGCCAAGGAAGTGTCCTTTCTGGCGATCTAGAAGGCCTTTTTAGCTAAAATTTACGGGTACGCTGCGCTCCATCCAATAGTGGCCCTCCGCTCAGATAGCAACCAGTGGCGTATTTAGGAGGCCATTGGGCCTGCCCCCCTCACTGATGCCGATTTTTTCTTAGTTCTTAAAAATCACAAACTTTTTAACACAATTTTACGTCAAAATGGTAGCATACGTGACACCAGATTGCATACAAGGACACCTAATTTTTCAAAAATTTGTCCCCTTCCTCTCAGGTCCCTCACCCCAGGCCGGCGATCACACAACATACTGCATCCCCCCCCCCGTGAGAGAAATCTTGCTACGCCACTGATACTGACAAGACGCCCTCCCATGAAATGGTCAAGCCCCCCAGTGCTCCCCACTAAAAAGATCCTGGCTACGCCACTGGTGCTGTTGAACATGAAACGTTTCTTTAATGGTAATGTGTTTCAATGTGCTGAATGTGTTGAAAAGAAGTAGTGGTGTAGCCACTGAAGGAAGCTTGAGGCCAGAACCCCACAAAGTGGGTTCGAAAAATATAATGAGGTGAGACAATAATAAATATCAATCTTGAATAGTTGCAACGTTATGCGGCTTTTATATCATATCATATATCACATCATACCATGTCATATTACATCAAGGTTAACCGAGTAATGAGAACGTCAGATGGTGGCACCGCCTTCCCCTACTTTACTAGATTTTTGCTTCCATTTTCTTCGGAATATTGGGACGTAGGTTAGATGCATCTAGAATTCCTTCGCGGACTCTCTGACGTATACCTTAAAGACAAAGTGATTTAGTCCTTTCTCACTGTATAGGGGAAAACGTAAAAGCGAAACAAAATCAAAGAAAACCTTAAAAACAGCGCACAACGTGATTTGAGATCAAAGGCTAGTCCCTACGAAAGTTTGCCGCCTACTAAGCCACCAATCAGCTAACAGAATCGAGGTTTTCTCTATCACGTCTAAAAGACGAAATTAAAAAACCTTCTTCCTGGCCATTTCAGTTGCATATACTTAGTCTTCACACACTGTACACGGCGAGCAACTGTTTTAAACAGGCATACATGTCTAACAAGAAACTTCGGAAGCCTTTGGACTTTTTAACAAAAGACGAAGTCTCACACAATTGAAAAGTTCATTCATAGCCTCCAACTAATCTCTTGTTTCTTCCAAAGGAAAAAGTAGACCACACGTAAGCGCCCATAACACACGGAACGACGAAAGGTCTCTAATTGTAAGACAATGTGATACCTCTTAGCACAAATGTTCATTACAGATTTACAGTTAAGTAACGCAAGAGTTCTTTAGTCTAAGAAGGGAAGATTGTTATTATTTACTCTCTTAAAATAAGAATTGAAAGAGTGAAAGATACCCACAAGTAAAAGTTATTTTCTCAAGACAACCTACAAATACTCACTAGAGAGTTTAAACAGCGTAACCCTTGTATTGGTTCACGTTAGCCACTCCAGTGAGATATGTAAAGTTATAGCAACAAAATGGTGTTCACGAACCTGCCGCTAACAAATTGATAAACAATAGTATTCATGTTGCTATACACCTTTAAAGGTTTCAACAAACCCCCTCCTCCTATCCCTGTCAATAAAAGGACATAATCGGAACACTGCCTAAATATATTAAATGTATTACTTCAACTCTTGTTAAAGAAATGGAGTACGTATATGTCCAGGAAAGAGGCTTACTCTAACGTTAATTTCATTTGCACTAATAAAAACATTTTGAATGAAACGCAAGCTGCACACGACGGTTTGCTACTAGTGAACTTGCGCCATATATTACATAAGAGCGTAACAAAAGAAACTGGTCTAGCTTTATCATAAGAACCAAACATTTTACGTTCAAACTCCGGCATCCTTAAAAAGCCTATGTACGGTATTCTTCGAATGATTGCGGACTTATCCTAAAAATGTGCAAGGTCAACCGACTAATATGGGAACGTCAGATGGTGGTACCTCCTACCATTGCTTTACAGCTTCTGCGATGACGCCATCTTCGGTCTCAAATAATTTGAGACCGGACGCCCTCGCATTTATCCCCTAATTAATTTGCTTCATATGACATTATGAAATACTTTATAACTTACCTCTTCTCAGCACAAAACAATGGCATAATTAAAGTCATTTATAAAGTGAGTTGTGTATTTCCTTCAAAATGAAACAATGGTGCAATGTAATAACAGTGAAATTTGACACGGTTTGGTTCATCAAATTACTCTTAGCAGAAGAGGGAAGGGCTGAATTTTAGACAGCCATCCTGGGGTAGGGACTCAGGGGTATAAAATACAATATTTCAGAGTTCTAAGATGCAAATTAATGCTTCATTTTGTGTTGATTTTTGAATAATAGTTACTAAGAAAAGTTTGATACTTTATTTCAGAATTTGGATGTATTTCATAGAGGAGACAAATAAGGGGTTTTCGTCCTTGAAAGTGTGGGCGGAAGCATACTTAAGTCCTGCCTCCTCTGCCCACGTTTTTTTTTTTTTCTTTTTTTTTTTTTTTGGACATGATAGACGTAGAGGTTACATTAAAATTCTTTCATTTTTCAAGTGTTTACACTTAGTCTTTCAATCTTGTTCAAGTCATAATAAACAGAAGACAATGGTTGCAAGTAACCGTCTTATTAATAATTAGACATATTAACTGCTATCTTAATAATCTCTTCAAAAGATGTTAAGCTTCTTAATTGCTTTATGCTGGCTAATGACATTCAATATAATGGACACTATCCCATATGAAATAAAAACAGTACAATAAAATCACTTTAAAACTCTTAGAACAATGAGCTTAAAATTTTGATCTTTTGACTTTTACTGTCTTTTTGGGTGGATCTCCCAGGACAAATTCCTCAGTAAGGTATAACGTCTCTGGTAGTACACATTTCAAATGGGTGGTCATATCTGGTCACAGGCGATGTTTTTGCTTAGCCAAATCGTCAAATCATTTTCCTTTAGGCTGTTAAAAGCTGAATAAAATGAGAAAATTGTTAATGGCAAGTAAGAAATTTTTGGGAAGAAAGTGATCACATGAAGATGATTTAATGGATAAGAAAGACATTGCTTTCAATGTGTATTTTGTGTTATTCCTTTCCATTTTTCTGTACTCCTTATCAGGTATGTTTGTTTCATTTTTGGTGCCTTATTAATTCTTAAACCTCGTTTTGTCATATGAAGTATATTTTCGTAAATTCCAATTTTATATGAAGCGAAGACGAAAGAGTAAGCTGTGCTTCATTAACATCGTTAGTTGTTAATAAAGTGACGTAACTAAATATTGTTGAAATACCACTCTGTGAACTTTCTCTGTGCACACTGCTTATAGGAGTTAAATATTGAGAACGTGAGATTACAAACATTTTGAAACCTGTATTAGCTATAGCCTATGTGATGCAAATCTGAGCGTCAGTGTACGGATTTACGTACGTATTCGCTCAACGTAGTCTTGGCCTTCTTATCCGCTAGGCTATTCGTTAGCCATATTACTCATTGAACGGTGACAAGATAGTACTGTACCACTTATATATGAGGGGAGGGTGTTGAAGGCACGGACTGTAAAGTATGTGAATCTACTGATAGTAATGCTTCCAATGGGAGGGGTGGAAGGGTACAATACCTTATTCGGTTTTTCGACGCACATGACGTCTTCCCTTTCCATTTTCATCATTCGTGTAAGGGCTATACCAATGATCTGAGGTGGGAAGAGTTTTAGAATGTCACGTATCTTCTTGCCAACTCAAATGTTAGCAGTACAGAAACAGGCCCTAAGTCAAAAGAGGGAGGAGAGTGGGAATGGTAGACGTCCCCTAGAAAACTTTGCTCTAAAAGATTAGAAACAAAATTACTATTTCCTTAACATGTCTTAACACATCTTGCCCTTGTTAAATGTTTCGCCTCACCCCTTTCAACAACAGTTTTGACTACAGGCCTGTAGATAATTGTTATTACTGTAGTATTAAATGAAAACAAAAGTACGACCGGTCTCTAAATTGAAACTTCACCGCCGAAGCTACTATGCATCAGAAGGAATGACGAACAGTTTTTGTCATTATACAGAAGAGTACCCCTTCCACAAAATTACCTTACCGTAGATAACCCACATACCCTATAATCAGGGGAGGTACAACAACAAATTTCAAAAGGCTGCGGATTGATTTTGAGACCGACTTTTACGGGCGTAGTCCCAATTCCACAACGTTAGCAGCCCAAAGTGCCAGAGGTTGTATGCTCACAACTGCACTGTGCTAAAGTATGAAGGTAGATGTGAGGAAGGGTAAGTGACTGGTCATGGTGAACGGTGAGAAAGACGCCACAAAAGCGACATCGCTCCTCTTAGGGCATGGGACCCAGAGCCAACGCTTGGGCTCCTGATGGGGTCCATGGCAATGCCCTGGTGAAGGCAACGTGCAAAGCCCTGAAAGCTCTAATGTATTGACAGACTTGTGGGTATTAAACTGAAGCATGTGAATGTATTCAAATGGCATTGAAAACACACTTAACTAACTGCAACAATCAAACTTTGACATTTTTTTTATAATTTCATTACTCGGACTAACAGCCAGTCAATTTGAGGGGCTTGAAAGTATGTAGTATACAAACTATGAAAACTTGCACGGAGGTTATTCTCCACTCAAGCTGCCCTACAGTCTGGAAGTAATAATGAGACAAAAGCAATTAAGGCTAACCTGTGTGCGCTCAAAGCACACCCACGACTGCAGTCTTCTACATTTGGTCGGTAACCTTTTTGGACCATAACCCAATGAAAATCGCAGACATCCAGCTGTGACCCCAAAATGTCTAGCAATCGCTGCCTCAAACATCATCACTTGGTAGGGGATACACAGTTTGGAGATAGAGAAGAGTTCATTCGTTAAGGATAAATTTCCCACTTAAGAAAAGCAAATAAGCATAGAAGGTAAGGGTCCGTAGACTCCAGAATCGCGCGAAACCGTACCATTACAGCATAAATGGGAAAGAGTATATGCGCCTGGTGGTGACAATATTCAAGGGGCATAAGTAAAACGGAAGAAATTTTTAACATCTATATAGTTAGGAGTATCTGCCATTGAACACTGTGTTTCAAATATAAACCTACTGATGACCACAACCTCACTTAATACGTGTGCTTCACTGGATGTGTTAACGCGTTCAGGCTCTCGGAGTGTTTCTCTACACCACTGACAATGGTCCATCTGGCAAAGGAGATAACATTTAAGTTAAGTGTTATATAGCTGATAATTAACTCATGAACTCCTGTATCAATGACTGTTAACAAAGCAGCAAATGTAATAGTTAATACTGAATTATGACTTGACTATTCGGAGATGCTTTCTTTAGGCCTTAGCTTTTATCATCACGTCTAACACAAAGATGGAAGCAGTAATGACAGACCTCATTTTAGTTAGTAGCGTGTAATTTCGTATTAACATTATCAAGGAAGACCGTTTAGATTCATATTTGATTTAATTCACCATCCCATGTTCGCTTTTGATCATCATTATGTAAAACCGCAAACTGTACGAGTAAGTTCTTCGGACTTTCCGGCTGAAAAGATGAACTTGCTGGTCAAACACAGTCTTGCTTTTTACTTTTCATGTTCCCTTTTTGTATTCCTCTCGATAGGAAACGGTAAGTAAGCCAGTAATGTTTTCATGGTTTAAATAAAGATGTTCTTGAGAGATCAAATTTCTATTCAAAATAATCTTATTTCGAAGACAAACATTATTATCGCAGGTCGTACAGATATGTTGAGTCTAATTTAGGATTGTTTTTAAGCAAAAACGTTAACAGCTTCTCAAAAGTGTAGGGGCATATCCTTGACCAGAACTATTTCAAGTACGAATAGCCAAACCCTACTAGAAACGAGGGATCCGGGGCCTTCTTAAAGTCCCTGGCAAAATATACAGGCCAGATAATATGTGGTGTAATCTGAGACATTTCTCATAATCTATTTAATGCCTGTTTCTACCATTTTCGAGTTTGATTTCATTGAATCAGTTTAATTGCAAGCTATGGAATTAAAACTGTGCCCTCTGTTTTTGTTGCGATTTTTTAACAAGTTGGTAGACAAACTCCTCTCCGCTCAAAAGTAAGGGGACTTGTCCCCCTCCCCCCACCTGTAAACGCTCATGTTTTGAAGTCAAGAAGTTGATACAGTTTACCTGATTTACAGTTACAAATAAAAATACAATAAAAAATTTTTTAACCAGTGTGAGATATATAAATACCAGATCTTTATGAAATGTTATTTTATTTTGATTCAGAGGAGCAGCTTCATCCGGTGCTGTGGCCGAGTGGATAAAGGCGGTGGCATTTGAAGCGATGAAGCTTGGCAACCGGGAGGTTCGGGGTTCG
>WURT03008877.1:0-16525 GCA_009936505.3 Holothuria glaberrima
CAAAAACAAAATCTATTCACACATACAGAATGGTTCTCTAAAATGAACAATATACCTTGTGTTCTGGGCAAGCTCCAGAGAACCAAGACAATAGACCCTTTTCCAAATAGTGATTACAAAGGATTGTGGAATATAACTTTTGAGAAATATAATTTTTGTAGGTGCTGTTTTTGGCCACAACAAAATGCTATTGACAAAAACGATGCATACCAAAACTCTATCCTATAATCCTTTGCAAATAATATTTGGAAACGGGTGAATCAGTGCATGTTATGATTTTACTTGAAACAGATCATTTACTAAATATTTTTAAGCCTTGTTCACATCAGTGTGATTCAATATTGGATTCACCCCCCAAGAAAAAGTGCAGTTAGCAAAAGTAGATCAAAAATGTTGCTCCAAATACAGCAATGTCCTATATTCTTTTAATCATGAACACTTTGACAAGATGAATTGATTTGAACTTGATTCCTCTGTCCCACAAAGCCACTGGTATATCAACTTTGTTAGATGTTGAACTGTTTACTGATTCACATAAATGAGACCCAGGCACTACAACTTTAAGGGCCTCTTGAGTTGGTTCATCAATTTCATGATTTTTTGTCCACAGCTATTGAGGTTTACTCATGTCTTGATGGTAAATGGTCAACCTAAGAGATTCTATGCATCTAAAACACAACTGAAATGGTGATGACAGGGTAATTAATGATTAAAGTTATTTATTACAAATTCATGACCTTTTGCCATTAGATATTGATCATATGCAAACCCTGTTCAAATACAATCAATGAGTGAAGCTTAAACCAACTTAATTGACAGGCTCTCAACTCCTCTTACGAACAACTGTTGTGATCAAGGCTGCAGTTGTAGATACATACTGCTTTTTCTGGAGAGGTTGGTCTATCAAGGGCTTGGATGAGCACAAAAAATTACAAGCTATTAAGCCCATTCAAAACTACAAATTTTTCACACTTTCAGTAACTATAGAAATTGATGAAGGGCTAATGGGGCTAATTAAAAGCACTGTCATACAATAATTTCCTTCAAACTATTCACAAAATATTCAATATCCCCTTTAAATGCAGCAGACTTCATTACAACTCTCAAGTGACTCTCTGAACTAACCTCTTGTATTGACTGTCCTTGAACCCTGGGATGCTTGTTTGTCAAACAACTGTGGATAAATTGGACGGCACCTTTGGCTTTGTTCCCTACTGAACCTTTAAAATGCTTTCTCACGTCCTGAGGATAATAGCAAAATTATACAAAATTGATTGATCATACTTTGAAAACTGTGACCCATTCTAATCTATGAAAGAAAGATTCTAATACTTTTAAAGGGAAATACTGCGTTTATTTTACTGAAAATTTTCATATTTTTTAATCCAGTATTAATAGATACAGAATGATAGACAATTCAAAATAAGCCAGTACGGTAGCTTTCTTTTCCAGAAATAAGGCTCTTGCAGGAAGTAATTCGGTTATTTGTGGCACAAAAGTAATTTGCTTACCCAAACTTTCAAAAATTCAAATGATGCAACTTCCGTTACTCTTGTAATGCATCACATTTAGAGGAGATAAAGCTATTGCTAGAGTTTACAGGTGAGACTGAATGGTTAAGTAATGATTTAAGGTATTTTCTTTGTATTCCATGTTGGTGCATTTTAAATAAGAAACCGAAAAGAACAAATTACATTGATTTGCACATGACATTATATCAACTCTTACAATGAAATGCACCACATCACACCAAACCAGTATAACCCCTGATCAACACATCACATCAAAGCACCATACCACATCTGCGCAAAGGCTGATAAACCACATTACATCACCACATCATTGGCCCACATAACATCACATATCATATTCTATCACCACAACACACATTTCACCATGCCACACATCATCACACCTTTGGAAAACTTGTAACATCACTACACTACCTCATCCCATTACAAAAGCATGTCAACTCACCACACAACACATCATCACACCACACATCATCCCACCACACATTATCACACCACACATCAAACCACATCATCACACATGATCCCTGCACATCCCATGTCACTACACCTAACCACAGCACCACAACACAACATCACCCATCATGGTCCTGGCATGTGCTACCACTACTACACTACACCACATTACATAACCACATCACAAAATGACAATATTACACCACTACAAGCCCCCCGTGGGCTTGGGGTTGTAGAATATGCCCACTGTATACCCAGCCTGTCTTAAGAAGCGACTAAAGGGAAGAAGTTTCACCGTACTTGGACTGTATTTGAAACCGAACTTGAACTTGAACCGTATTTGAACTTTACTTTTTTATCTAATTGACACTAAGTAACACATTCGTGTTGGTGTATCATTACATCTCATCTAACTAACTACACCACTAGAAAATCACATCACTATATCAGTAATTGAAAACATAATCAAATCTATTTCAAAAAAATTTCACATAAAACAGAAAAGGCACATTTTGAAAGCAGCTAGATGATCAACGGCAGCGCAGACTTACAGTACGTGAAGACACACCAATGACGTATATGCTAGCACCCTAGCACTGAAGGCACTAGATACTAACTAACCTAACTCTTACATCACAACGAGAACAAGCCAATGTCTCCTTGATCCTCTTACATGTCAACATGATGGCCATCATGACACTTCAAATACGGCAAAGCAGTTCCATAAAACAATTTAGCAGGACATAAAGCAACAATACAGTATCCTTAAAATCTTCCAAACGTAGCACTAAATTTCTTGTTTGACATGCACCAGGTTTTGTTCTGATCTTTTTGCCATTCAATCTGCCATGAACTTTAACTGTGAAGTGTGAGACTTCCAAATATCAAACCTACAAATTGTTGTGACATCAACTGAAATGGAATGTTAGCCATATTCTGGCTCATACACTGGGGCTTCACATGAAGCAGTCAAAGTCATGCATCTTGCACCTTCTGCATGCTAACATGTACATAATTGAGACACACCAACATGCATCAACATCCTTGCACAGAATGATGGTAACTTATAGAGGACATACAGTACCCTCAGTAAGAGTCCAAACCACTTCCAGTGAAGTTTGCTACTTTTAAATTTTGAAAAAAAGAAAAAAAATCTCTACCAAAAGCATGCATTTACTTGTGCTGTATATTTGCCTTCATAGTATTTCAAGTTCAACTGAAATCTTCAAAGGTGTAAAAGATTATGCTACTTTACATCTACTGCAAGACAAAAATGGTTGCACAACACTTCATGGATTTATGCTGTAGAGTTGAAAAACAAAATAAAGAGAAATACTCACTGAGAATTTCCCCTCCTGAAAGGAAAAACAAGCATTATGTCAAATATGTTGGACATGATTTAAACAAAGCAAAGAGTATTAAGTATAATGGAATAATCACCTTACTTGAGTAAAATGACTGTAGCATTAGCAACAATTAGCAACAACAATGATAATACCTTCATCACTCAATAACTTAAAACTGTAACTATTGTCTTTGATTTTGTCTTTTAACGAGAACAAAAACAACTGAAAGGGTTGGAATCTCATTTCACCAACATCACAAGACCAGATTTTACCAATGTTATCTAACCTATTTTACCACTGTCACATGTCACCAAACCCATTTTACCTTCTATACACTTCTTTTAACATACCAAATAGTTGCCACAAATGAGGGGGCAGTTTTTGTATGAAAATTAGCAAAGAGACCAATCACTCAAAGTCTAGCAGTCATGAATACACAACATACTTGTTTACACATTGCTGCACATGAGCACAGTATGTATAGCTTTCTTAACACCTGAAAGCTCTGCACATATTCTTTGATATGGCCCCATAGATACGTGTAATGCCATTGTTTTTTTTCATTTTCTTTATAAAACTCCCTTCTTGACATATAGCAGGCTACTCTTAAACATACATAATATTATCATTTTTCGACTCTCTGTATTAAAAGCCACAAATCACATGGTGTGGTATCACAAATTACCTTTGTTACCAACATTAGATATTTCCATTCTCACTGTTGGCAAATGCTGATCTGATATTTTAAAAACTAAGCACATGCTACAAAAACCAATGGTACTTGTGAACTATGCATGTCATTTATGACATAAGTTTATTACAAACTTGAAGAAGAGAACACTGCCAATAGACTTCACATATAGTAGTGTACATTTGTATACCATAAAAGCTGGTCATAACCAAATTAATAAGCCATTCATTTGTATGAGGGAAAGTTTGACTGGGCCTCACATGTTAAATGTAGACCTTGTAATATAAGTTTGGTAGTATCATCGTTTTTGACAGACTTTACCAACACCTATGAGGAACTGATAGGGGAATTACATGACGAAACTGATAACTAAAGACCCATAATATATGCCCAACCCTAAAATCAAGCCTGGCAAAGTATGGTACATATTGATAAGAAAATACTTGCCTTTAGTGAGTCAAGCTCATGAAGCACAATCCATGGAATAATCAACATTGGTCTCCCAAATCCTTGTATGACAAACAAGCAAAAGTAATTGTATAGAAATTTTATGTGTAATATGTAATAATACTGTGATGTCAACTGGGATGTGATAATGAACAGTCAAGTGCAACAAACTATAACATCAGACTAGGGATGGGCAGTAGCTTGAAATTTTGGTACCAGTACCACTGGTTACCCAGAACCGGTACTGTAAACAGTACCGACTCCCAACTCATAGTTGAAAGCGTCTTCGCCATGTTATGGTGTGAACCCAAAACACGGCACCCAAAGCCTACAGGAAGGGCTTGACTTTAATGCAAAAGATGATACCCAGCTGATACGCAGGAGTTACTGCTGGACTATATACCATAGTAGTTGGTACGGAAGACGGAAAGTTGATTTCATTTTCAGGGGAGAGATATTTTTGCAAGATATTTTAATCATGGTACTGTACATCGTGACATAAAACAAGTGGTACAGTTATTTTTGTTCGGAATAAAAAAGAAATACTGGTGGTTTATTTAAGAAGAGGTAATAGTAAGCACACAAATATCTTCGTTATTTTCATTAATGGTACTGCTGGTACTGGTATTTGTGTGAATACTGGTATACCGCCCAACCCTACATCAGACTAAGAAATGCCTTTGCTACTGTACCAAACTGTTATTTCCATGTTTATCTTCCACTACACAAGAAACAGGCCATCACCCTCAAAAACACTGCTAGTTACGACTTCCTTACATATTTAATATGCCATGCCAGGTTCTTGAAGAAGTCGTGATCTCAGTCCTTTGTCACGTGGGTTGACTTTTCAGTGCAAGGATGCATGATATGCAACCATTCATCTTTCATTTTTACTAATACCACTGATCACACACCTCGACCAGAGGGCTAGTCAATCACCTGAGTCTATTGTTATCACCAGTATAGTCTACTACCGTCAGCCTTTATGAGTGTGCAAACAAATTTCCCATAGGCACAGCTTCAAATGTAACTTTCTCAAAACTATTACTGCCTGAAATTCTCAGTAGATAAAGTAAACTGCCAACAAATTAAAACTGCAGTTGGTACATACAAATTTAAGTGCTTTGTACTAAGTGTTTAGTGAACAGACTATTCAAAAACATTTTTCAAGACAAATATCTCATCCCTTTGGCCAGTGGCTTCTCTGTGGTGACCTAAGTACAGCTGTCACTACGAGGCCACTTTTGAAGCTAAAATGCCTTCGCTAAAATGTGCATATATGCTGTAACAAAGAATTTTTCTTACTAACAAATCATATGGTACAAAATTTCAGCCCTGTAGGGAGGTTTAGAGGCCGTGAATTTTGAGGTGTGCGATCGCACACCACCACTCACCTCACATCACTGTGAGAAGTGCAATTTTTTTTGCACACCTGGATGAAGAACGGAAACTTGGGGAAATCTATTAAAGTTTAATAAAACAGCACACCTACCACAATTCTAAATTTCCTGAGGAGTGTGATTCATAGCACACCTGGAAAATCTTAAACTCAAGGCCTGAGGTTTAACTAAGAGACTGTGTCCCAGTAGTACACTTCATCTGAAAAATTTGCATCGTATTTGGTTGGCAAAAGTTCCACACACAATACTCACCAGTAATACTCTCATCCCTTAACTCTGCAACAAAACTTAGATGACTCAGGAAAATGTTGGTGTCTAAAATGATATTAAGCCTCTGTGAAATTTAAATGAACACAGAAATTTTTTTAAAGCATACACGCATCTGTCAGCTGTTTTCTTAAAATGTTAACCCTGTCTTCTTCCTAAACATCCACTGTTCACAAATGACTATCTCATTGTAATAAAGACAAAATGTGCAGAACTACAGCAAGTTTGTATACAGGTGTTCAAAACAATGGGCACCTGGCACTCCTCAATATTAACTCATGAAATCTAGATACCATACGATGAAAAGGGGGCTGGTTGGCTCCTTAAAGGGTACCTTAAGTCTAACATTTGAAAAAAATGTATGTTACAATGCTTGAAAAATGCATCCAAATGATCAAATTCTCATCTTGACAGGACATTCCTGAGCTAAGATGTAAAATGTTGAAGCATATTCAATCCACCTAAAATGGTAGATGGTGCAATAATTTATGTCATTTCTGTACTACTCAAATTACTGTCTTTGTATTTCTGTGTGTATTTTTTTCAAAGCCATTGCACCTTGTACCAAAATGTGATCATTGTCTTACTGTTATAGGGCAACTTGGCTGCCCCCTTTATAGGGTAACTTGGCTGCCCTCTTTATAAAAACATGCTTTATGGGGGAATAGTAAAAGTTCAAAGGTCATATAAACATCTTAATTTCAAAAGGAAACAAAAGCAGGTAATGTGTGTTGTACAAGAAGGACATCACAACTTCTTGTGCAATCGATTGTTTTAAATTAAGTGAATAAACTCCAACATTTCATATCTCAGCAAAGGGGGAAGCTATGAAAATGAGAACTGGAGGTATGAAATTTATTTTCAAACTTCTAAATTCTTGTAATTCTAGGCTATAGGTCCACTTTAAATATCCCACAGTTCAACCTGTTCTGAGAGTCTTAGTGGAGTGTCAACAATGCAGATATAAACTTACTTGAAACTAGTAGAATTTGGCCCTGAGCATTTTTGCTTGTTCCTAAGATCTCATTTGCTAAGGGGCAGGTTGGCTACAAACATACACCCATGGCTTTAATGATAACGTTGTTTGAAGAGTAAGTGTTAAAGAAAAGGACAGGGTTCTAGCTACAGCATATTAAGTGTCGGGCGGCAAATGTGTTGTGAACACCGTCCTAGGGGAGGGGGTGTCCCCCTCCCCCTGTGGGAAAATTTTGTACCTTTAAGGGTGCTTAGATTCAAAATGGTGCTATCTTTTGCAATTTTTTGACAAAGCATGTGTAATTTCATTCAGTTTTTTAGTTGATATTTGATTACTTTCATAATTTTGGCATTTTTCCATTTCTTTAGTTCACTTTTTTCAAATACCATCAAAAAACCGCATTTGCAGCAACGTTTCAGTTTAGTGTGCGGAAAATCCGTGCCGGGCGGGACAGTACATCTGACCAATAGTGCCAGGCACAAATAAGGAGTGCTGGGCCGCGCCGCCCAGCACCGTAGTTAGAACCCCGAAAGGATGCTTACACTGAAAACAAAACTGACAAAGAAACTTGTAAAAGCTCTAACCTTTATTGGTATTTGAGTTGCAGACTCTTCAGCAGGAGTCTGCTTTGATCCTTTATCTGAGCTGCTTACTGGTGAGAAAACAGTTAACGGGCCATTGTACTTGGCAGGTGGTGGTGCCTTAACACGAGCTGGACACACAGGAAAGAAAAAAAACGTTAAAAATTATCAGCATTCTCAAAACATGTTTTAACAAAAAGTACTACTGTCAGTGTCTTAGTAAATAATTTAAATCAGTAATATTACTTAACAGATCAAGAGACTTTTAGAGTTAAAGCATTGATACTTATTGCCATGGGTGGAAAAAAATCAGAAATGTGGAAAGTTTCTTGCACAGAATGCTTGATATTTGGAGGGAAATAAGAGCAACTGGAGGGAAATTTGTCTGGGTTTGTACATAAAAATCATGTACAAATTGTGGGAAATTTGACTAGGTCAACTTATAATAAACATTTACTCCAGGCCCTGCTTATTGCTTTGGATTCTTAATGAGAGCTTGAAGCAAGTACTGTAGGTGTGACATCAAACACTGTGGGATTACATTGATAAGATGTCTTTTCTTTTTCTTTAAACATTCTCCCAATCTTACCTGTACACAATGACAATGGAAGTCTCCATGGTAAGTGATCTTGCAGCCCTGCCTTCAATTTCAGGATTGTGGGACATAAACCCAGACAAAGTACCTTATCCATGGACTTACTTCAAGTTCCATCAATGGACAATGCATCAAAACTGATTAATTGAATAAAAACAACTGTATATAAACAAGCTATATTTTTCAACTGCAGTGTTTTCTTTAGGTACATGGCAGCGTTTACCTGGAAAACACCCTTCAAAAACATCTGGGCTTTCCTCGATACTTCTAGATTCCCCGACACCATCTCAGCTTAAACGATAAATGTTTCTATAAACTACCTCTATTTAAAACATATAATGTACGATAATGCATGCACAGCTACCCGAAATACTCACTCTTTTGTTTTGCATTCTTCACCGCTTTTGGTTTACTCTTTGGTTTGGCAGTCTTCACCACTTTTGGTTTGGCTGTTGTCATCTCATCACTAAAATCCATAGGAGTACCACTGATCTCCTCTTCATCATCATCATCATCACCCAAGACTTCCTGCATCATCACATCCTCCTCTAGGTTCAAAATGTCTTCACCTCTAGCAACTTTGACAACATTGTTATTGGGTTCGACATTTTCACCCTGACCTTGACCAGCCTTTTTTTTCTTTTTTTTTTTTCTCTTACGTTTCTTATTCGCTTTCACTTCCAACCAACCCAATCTGTCTTTGACCGATATCCTTGGAGGGTCAGAATACTCTCTCTCATCCTCCTCCCAATGTCTCTTGGACCAGCTTAGATTTGGTTGCCTCTTCTCTGCAGACGTCCTCCGCTGACGGTGCTGAACAACACTCACATTCTTTCCTAGGTGTATATCCGGGGTTCTCAACAGACCAGGAAGTTTTGTTCTAATTTCTGCCCCACTTCCCACATCTGCAACCTCACGCCCAACCTCACGCCTCACCTCATGCCTCACCTCATGCCTCTCCTCATGCCCCACCTTACAACCCACCTCTCTCCCCACCTCTCTTACTGCCATGTCTCTGTCATACTGTGACTGAACAGAAGGGCTAGGAATAAATACTTGTCCACCACGGACCATCACTTGAGGTCCTGGTTGAATATTGCTTTGATGGGTTTCCATTCTTGGGTAACCATGTCCACTGAAGGAAGTTCCTTCCACGTGTTTTGAAGTGCCTGTGACATCTTCCCTGCGCATGGGAGATTTTTCATCAGTTTGAAATTTGTCATCACTTGGTGGGCAAGAATCAGGCTTGTCGATTTGCTCGCTCTGTTTGATATAATTATCCATAAATTCAGACCACATAGGGGCGTTGTCAAAATGTCGGTTCCCTGTGGGATGGGCACTATCATCATCACTGACAGTCTTTGGTGATACATGAGGGGAAAATTCTGCCGTATTTTCCAAATCATTATCAGGGCCAAAAGACCCATCTTCATCCCCTTGTTCATGAGAATACGACGAAAGAGAGGCTCCCGAGATGGAACTGATACCGCTGTCCCGCTCTAGTGGTGGTGTTTTGGGTCTTCCCTTTAAAGGATGAGGCTTAGGCTAACATTGGAGAGAAACAGAAGACAAAAATTTGATTCTAAAAATGTGATAAAAATGCAACTTATATTCAGTGGACAATTACCCAGCTGCAACCGTCTGTCACCGTGCAACAAATTAACTCACAAATTGGCCCACAGAAAGTTGAGTTTTACTTTGGAATGCAAACCAAAAAGAAAATTATACTACGTGGCACATCAGGGACCTTTAACCCCTGCATGTATGTTTAGCATAACGTATTGTAATAGCATCTGTTCCTTTTTACATGCTGCCTTGACTGCGAAAGTTCAGTATTGTGTATCACATGACAAAATCAGGGCTCAATGCAAACACTACCTCATTGCTACGAGGCCAGTGGTTTTGTGCTTAAACAAACTAGTTCAAGTCCTGAATACCTACACATAATCTCCTGGGACAGTTTGTCTCCATGTGACAATGGTCAAAATGTACCTTAAAATTGTCTATGTGAGAGGTTTTGTCAATGAGTAACCACTGTTTGAAATAAGTAGTCTGCTACTTTTTGTAAACAATATAACTCCCAATTTTTATGTACATACAAGACTGGGGATTTGATTTAAAACACCAGTAACGTCTTGGCATTGCTAGTATATACCTAGTACCCATAAAGTACCATACACATCAACGGCAATGCATGAGCTAATTGGTTAAATTACAGTATAGTGTCCATGGTTACTTATAAGCTAAATGTTGTCTACAGTGAAGCAATGAGAGCTTGATACCAAGTGATATGGTATTACTCCGTAGCATCGCACTGCTTTCACAACAACAGGTGACTAGGCTAGGCACTATATGTTTCCATAAACAAAGTTTCGTTTCTTAGTACAGTTTTTGTATTAAAGCAATTTTATCCTTACACTCCCCTTCTCAGGGTTTGTTATGAGCTATCTTTTTATCATGCAGCACTCTAGGAAAGAATGAATTAAGCAAAGTAGGAAAGTAACCAATAGAAAACAATGCAGCACTGTTTTGACAACACTGATATTACTATGGTTCACATATCAAAGGAAAGGCAAGGTTCTAAGGTGGCGCTATACACATAAGAACATGGATGTGTAATTCTTCCTTTTTCTTCTGATCTAACTATAAGGTTTATAGCAGCACTATTGAAATGCTCCTCATGTTTTGTACAAATTGACCTACGGAAAGCTTGTGACATATGGTAACATAATATGCATGTGCTATCTATGAATGAATATGTTGCACACTTTGCATTTCAAAACACTCTCACCATGAAAGGTACAATCCAGGTTGAAGCACCAGTCAGTGTGTTGAAGTAGTAGACCCTGTCCGGGAATGTGGTAGAGATTCGTTCAATCCATCCATAAGGTAGAGTTGGTTTGGGCGGTCCATTCATTTTGTCTTCTGAAAAATTAAAAGGTCAACCAAGAGTTGGTATAACCTGAAGAAAACATCGATCTACAAGCACACATAAACCCCAACCCCCATGACTATGACATGCTAAGTTAAAAAACATGTTGTTTGCCATAAAAATAGTGATGGTTGTCATAGACATTCCTTTCTGCAACCAGAATTGGTCTGCACCACTACTGGTAGTGACCAAACTGCAACCCAGTGATTTGCATTAAACAGTTTGCAATGTCATGATCATGCCGTGACATGTATGCCTGCTGTCTGGGTCCAAAAAATGTGGGAAATACCATTACAGTACTTTACTACCCCCAAAAAATAGATTCTCTAGAGAAGAACATGCTCAACACCAGGTAGCCATTAGGATGGGGTAACCATACGAATTGCAGTAAGTTTCATTTCTTGTCTAAGTTCAAAAAATTTGAAAGTTTGCACGGTTGTTGTAACTTTTGGCCATTCTTGCTAAATGCACTTTACATTGGATTAGCATCTACAGTATAGACACGTGATAGATATTGTATTCCTGCTAACTGCCCTCTCTTCAGCTGTGACAGTTGTCAGCCCACCTTCAAGGAGTAAGCCGAGGCTACAACATTTTGTCTGATATTGCTGCTCTGCACCCCTCAAGCAGGCCAGCAGTACTAACGTTACTAGTTAGGCTACTGTACCCTTATGGTGTGCATTCTGGAGCACCATTAGGCCTAGGTATATCATTAGCGGATACAGTCATGACCTTAGCTTTTGCCTAATTTTGAGAAACCTCAAACTGATGAATCTACCCTTGCCCAGTTGATGCTAAAATTAGAGAATGACGTAAGGTTCTCTTCTTAGCTACATGTGTGCAGGTAAAATATTTACCTAGGCCTAAATTAACATGCACAGGTGCATTTAATATTTTTTTTTTTGTTGCTATTTCAAACATTATGTCAAAGGCCTATGACAAGTCTATGTATGTGTAAGCTATTGGTAGGCACTTACACCTAACTTATTTGATTTTGAATCAAGTGCTGGCAATCAGTGCTGTAATGACTCCAGTCACTGACTTGACTTGATTCCCACTTAAGTCACTGTTTTTGATGACTCGACTAGACTTGAGTCAGTGAGGTCACAACACTCAACTCCACAAGTTCGACAAAATGCAAGACTCGACTAGACTCGAGTCAGTGTGGGGAAAAGACTCAGCTCGACTTGAGTCACTATGCTGGATGACTCCACGCAACTGGAGGTTTTTCTAACAACTCAAGTCATTTAAAGTTGGCAACAAAAAATAAAAATATCCAACTTTCGCACTAGCTGATGATATATGCACAATATTGCATAGAGTGGTTTGCATGTGGATGGGTGCAGTCTCAGTCTTCTAGTTGGAGAACTGGCAGACATGGCTTGCATTGCCAACATCCGGGCTTTCAGTATACTGACTGTGTTCATACATATTGTACCTACAGTTTTTTTTTTGTTCTATTGTAAATTTTAAATCGATAGTCCAGTTTTGCAGAAATTGTGAATATGTTACACAAGATCATGGAGTAGAGTTCAGTTCAGATAAACATGAACCCGGTAGTTTACTGCACTGCAGTGGTGTTAACCATGTTAACATTTACAGACGGGTTCACGTACCTGGTCCACCAGGGACTAGGCCTAGTATGGCACAAAGTCCCCAGTGGCCTGGCTGGTTAATCGAGCAGATATCCTTAGCTACACTTTGGTAGAAGTTCTATCTGATAGGGGTGTAAAATGGCAGTCCTTGGAGCAGAATGAGATGGTGGGTGCTACAATAATTCTGTTACACTGAACACTAATTGAAAAGTGACTGGAGCCACTTGTGATCTTCCATCATCACATTTGGCATCAGTTTTCAAATGAGATTCTTATGGCTTCTGGAATCCATAATATCTGAAGTGGCCAGTTGATGAGGTGCCTTACTAAGGCAAATTTCAGAGATTGTTCACACTTAAAGGGAAAATGCAGTCACAGCAATCAGAGCTAGTATGCCCCTTTACTCTAGTGTCATGAATGGCTTATTTTGATCATGTGACAGTATTATTGTTCGTGAATTGTGAAATTCAAGGAGAGTTTCTCCTTGCTTTACCTACTGTAATGTTTGTAACAGTTATGTTCAACACATCTTCAGGATACTCTTAATGCAATAAGAGGAGATTTGCAGCAGTTTGCAGATTTTTTAAAGCAAAATTTGGGCCGACTGCCTATTGACTTGAATTTTGGGAATTATGTAATTGAAGGTTAATTAGAATAGATTCTAATTGAAGCTGCATCTAAGGTTTGCCATGAGAATAATTTTAGACTGAAATCTGGTGGTGTGGCATCAACTCGAGCTTCTGATAGATTCCTGGATGCAAAAATAGAAACGACTTGTGATCCTTAAAAAAGGAAAGAAAAAACTAGATGACTAATTAAACTGAAATGGAGAATGAAAGTACAGTGAGCTGTACAAAGGAAAAGAGTAAACAAATCTGTAATTAAGTACAATTCATCATAGGCCTAAAGAGCTCGAAATAAGCTTGAAAAAGGGCACAGCCAGAACGAGCAAATCGGCTGTAGGTCTATGTTATTTCATAGGACATTTACTGAGGGGCACCACAGCCATCCGAAGGGCCGGCAGCCATGGCTGTCAGTGCTGCCGGTTATTCCGTGCCCTAGGCCTAACTTGATGATACTCTTTGACATATAGATAAAAGGAGGAGGCACAATTGTCCCCTCCAAGTTCCAACACACTGGTTTCAGGATCCAGTGTGACCAAGTCAGCATATGTAGTAGTTGTGTAAATGTGAGAAGTAATTTTAGTCATTCCTAATATTTCAGACCAACCATACTTTTATTCTCTTTGATAGATTCTCATTTTTACAAATTATATTGTGTTGTTTGTTACTTGAACTCTGAACGAAGGTCAAGGTCAAGGTTATGATCATCTGACAATGTCACCAGTTAATCTTGGTTTCATACCAGTTTTAGATTGAGGTCATCATAGAGTTGTTACCGTTATTGAGATACAACGCACAAAAATACGCATACACTAAATGTGCTCAGTACTGCGTATCTACTCATATCTGATCAAGCAATTCACAGAGTGCAGGGTGACCAGGTTTTGAAAACTAAAATACGGGACACGCTCTGGTTGAGTGGAAGGTGGATTGGGTGCACGCGTAGCGTGCACCTCGAGCATGCACTGAGAAGCCCCAGCAGGTGGGGTCCAGGGGCCCGCCTTTGGGCCCCTGGTGGGGTCCAGGAGCAAAGCCCCGGGGGGTCCTGGGTTGAAGTCCCAGTCTGGAAGTTCATAGATTTGAGTGCATACAAAGCACCAGAAACTCATTAGACTGGTCCAAGTTGTAAATCATAAGGTCCAAAAATGTGTTGAAAATGTCCGTTGTACCTCTCTCTCACTTGCTGAGACAGCTTTCAGTAATTGCCTGTATAAAGTTTCGGCTTTCACCAGCTCTGCCACGCTCTGTGGCATGCTGTTACTCATATACTGCTCCTATAGTGCTTGTGCATGTGCATTGTACTAGACTGTGCTACGTGCAAGCAGTTTGGATTGAATACGCACGCGCACTACATGCAACTAATATGCTAGCGGCACAAGTGTTGTGCGGGACTAAACTCTGAAACATACGACTCCCTGGAACAGACTTTGAACCTCTCGACATACAGGTTGCTACCATTGCAGAGCTGTGATTCCTTGTTTGAGTCTAATTAATTTGCAAGGAACCCCCTTTTAGCAAAATGGAAATACGGGACATATAGGCATCCCAGGGGGGTTCAATACGTGATGCAGGACAAATAAACCAAATACGGGACAATTCCATATTTTACCAGGCGTCTGGTCACCCTGATAGAGTGTTATAATGATTTATGCATATGACGTTACCATCTAGGCTAATCAGTTATGTAGGCACTCTCGGCAAGCTCTTGTGATTTTTGTTCTTCATAGCCCAAGGTATAATTCGAAATCAGTTTGATATTAGACATCAGCTAATTCAGACCTGTATTGTCTTGTCTTGATGACAGCACAAATACACTACTCTTTGACTAGCCTAAATATCAGCCTTACATAAACAACTTGCTTGTCTGATCTAGTATTGGTATTAGGTCAATTGTAACATTATGTCAATAAACTCAACTGACTCGAGATGACTAAAGTAGACAGAGTGACTAGGCTAGTAGGCTAGGCCTAGACTCAACTGGTGTGCAGGTTGGGGACTCGACACGAGTTCAATAATGACTCAACATGGCAAGTGAAAGACTCAACTCGAGACTCGAACTCTGGGACTCAATTACAACACTGCAGACAATACCATTACTACATTAGACTAGGAGTAGTGGCCAAGCGTTATGGCCTGACTGTGGTTAGTACTGAGGCTAGTACCTAAGTTAGCCTGGTGTAGTGTAGCCTAGCCTAGGCCTAGCTTAAACAATAACAGTTGATTAGCACTTTAGCCTACGTTAGGCCACTAACTCTGAACTTGAAACTGAACTGAAAATTAGAGATTATTCGAAGTAACAAGCTTAAATACCTCTCTACTTTAGATCTTGTCTAAGATCTAGCTATGACAAGGGGTTTTAAGCAACAGAGACCATCAGGAAAGTTTGGGGTAAATCTTCACATTTTCCTATGCCAAGTCGAACGAACTTTCCCAGGCCAACACAACAACTCACAAGATAGAGAAAACAAAACTTTCTACAAGATAAATTCTACACCAGTTTAAACAGTGTAAGTTTTTCATTATAGTGTGCATTGGTACGGTGCGTATACGCCGAGTCTAGGCTAGCAGTACAGTACAGCTAGCTGCTGGCCTGGAAAAGCACGTGCATACGGTCGCGCTGACTTGTTTGAGGTAACCCTGATTGAGGGCATGCTTTCTTTGCGTTGTTTATTTACCCTGTGTGCTCTTTATCACTGTCAGGCCAGGGAGTCGTTATTTAATTAAATAACAACTGATCAGGCGCACTGAGATCTAGCCTAGTAAGGAATTCATTCGAAAGAGAGGGCTAACGATGGCGCTGGGCGCATCTCAATTGCACCGAAAAGAGACCATGCGTGCGAAGCGTTCAAAATCCCAGTTTCTTTTTTTAGGAAATTGCACTTTGCAATTAAGGCAAATTCAGTTTGATGACAGTTAACATAACATAACATAACAAATTTAAAGGCAAAGGAGGGCAAAAGCCCCATATGATGCCCTGCAATCCAAACCCAAAACAAACCGAATACCCAACAAAGCCCAGCAAAATCAGATTCTGCCACAGTCACCATAAAACTTGTCAATGTTAATCTTGAAGCAATTGACTGA
>WURT03008888.1:0-13850 GCA_009936505.3 Holothuria glaberrima
TCACAATGAGAAGTAGATTCCAATTAATCTACTGCAATTGTACAATGTAGAGCTAATGTATAAAGTATATTAGATGAATTGCAGCATTCTAAAGCCATGAAAAGACTCATAGACATGCTCATTGGCTAAAGTCCTGACAATGGTTACATCTCTACGTTACAGCACAGTAAAATAAACGTTCCTTAGCCTAAACCTAACCCTTCCCTGGACTTAAAGACTAATTAAAGACTAATTGCCAGGGACTTATTGCATAGGTTTGAATCCTGCTCAATGTACGTGGGTTTTTCTCCGGATACTACGGCTTTCCTCCCGTTTTGCATTTGGCTTGCCACTAAAATCGGTTGCCCAGCGGACAAAGTCGGTTTCATGCCGAACTGAAGAGCCCTCAGGCAGACCAGTTAACCAGCCAACTTTGCTTTTGCTTAATGCAGGTACTTAGGGATTACAGGTGTAAACAGGAGGTAAGGAGGACAACATAGATTAGGGATATCAGAGCAAAGAAGTATCAGAACAGAGAGCAGTCACCCCTGATGACAGTAACGATAGAGTATGCATTTTAAGTACTTATTAACATTCATAACAAAATATGATGAAAACACAAGTCCTTACAGTGTCTGGCATCTGCAAAAACTCATCCATGATTTACCAACGACCTCTGAAAATATTCAATAAGTTGAAATTTTTGTATAAATCCTGACTCTTTTGTTTAAATCAGGTACAAACAGCAGAAAACTAGCCTTGGTGAAATTGTCCGCAGCTATTCAGATGATGAAAAACAATTTTTGAGAGACTAGAACAAAATTAATTTCATTTCTACCTCACATGCACCTGCTGATAAAGCGACTGATTTCAAAACCGTCTAATTACCTTTGCAATCAATTTTATTTTGAGTCTGAGAAAACTCCTTCGTTGGGGACAAGATGACATGAAAAAAAAAAGAACATACAACTGAGATGAAAACTACAAAACACATTTTCATATACTTCATTTAACATGTTTATTGCTTGAAAATATACAAGGGATCAAAAAAGGCTACATGGTCAGCCCCTAATTTGAGATGAATTTATATGCAGTTACCTCTTGACAATCAAAATCATAAGCAACCTTTCTTTCATCATAAACCCAATTATTCATGGGCAGGGATGTATACTGTAGCTAGAAAGATCTGAGTGTGGCATGCAAATTGCATGAATGACTATGTAAGAGTAGCGCCACCATCAGTTGGTGTGGAGCGTATAGACAAAAACATGCTTCCCATATTGCAGGAAATGATACTTCCTGTGTCTTAGTTTAACATCTTATATTCAATGTCATATTCTGGTATCATAGATAAAAAGAAGGAAAGGAGGGGTGATGTAGATTCTGATTTATTATAGTAATACTTTGTTTTGAGGGTAACTTTTTGGGCAAGTTTTCGCCCCCTACAGAGTTTTCAAGTTGCCACTGACTTAATACAGTTTTACACAATTGGTCCCCCCCCCTGAAAATTTTTTCACTTACGGGTCTGAACCCACAACATCAGGAGCAGAATCCCAACAGGTGACATCAGGAGCAAACTCAGCCCATCCTCCTCTTTGACCTCAGGAGAAAATTCAGCCCTTCCTCCTCTTTGACCTCAGGAAAAACTCAGTGCATCCTGCTCAATGACTTTTAAGCAGCAGAATCCTTTGTTGGCTGTTGTATACGTTACACAAGTTTCCTGATTAATGCAGTCTAGGACTACATGTTACGTTTATACTGTTTGCATTTTTCTGATCTTTAAACTTGGACTATCATGTATCATGCCGTTTGTACTACGGTAACTCAATCGTTTACGAGTCTATGAGCTACAATATAGTTTACCCCCTACTACATGTATTTGTGGAATAAATAGAAGAGAAATGAAATAGACTAAAGGTATCACTCCTGTTCTTAAGTTTATGAGCTTGATTCATTATGATCCCTTTGTAACAACTTAAAGTTCATGTGTGTACTATGAATTTATTTGGAACAGGTGTTTAGAGCAGAGGACCACTTCCAACTTGACTTAAGACTTAAGGTTACGATTGCACTGACAAAACTAATTTAGCTGTAATTTGTTTGATTTTTCTTTTATCGCCTATTTTTTACACCTCATCCATGAGCAAATCAGCCATTTTTATGCATGTTAATGGGCAACAAATGATACAAATCACCATTTGTGAACAATCAGCAATCCTGAGAGCAGTATTAAAAATATCTACAATGCATTTTGGTTGATATGCACACTTAGTTCTCCAGACAACTAACACATGGTCATGCAATAATGACAACCATTTTATCTTCTACCTCTTTCTAGTCAAACCTTTCCGTATAAACACATTAATCATCAAACCCATGTTATTTTTCAGCTTATGTCATAACAATATCCCTTAAAACAGTTTACAAAACTACAGAAGTTAAACAAAATGTTAGTTTTATTCAACCTCTTTAAAATCCTTCCTTCTTTTTTTTTCCTTACCAATCCCTAAACCGCAGGCTGAGAGTCTAAATACTGCAATAAGTTAAAAAGCAAAGAAAAGGTAGCAACGCATATTCACAACCACAGCTATAATAACTAGACTCAGAGTCAAGGTTAAATTTGCCCCCATAAATCATAGGGTTATACCCATGTGTAGCTAGAGCATTCAATCACTTTACTATCAGCATATGTACTGGTTTTACACATAGAATATAACATTAGGCCTCACAAATTTCACCTGTCAAATCCAATCAGGATTTGTTTTGATGAAAATCTTTCGTGACAAGCTTCCCTAAGATTTGTTACTTGGGTCGGCCCACAGGTTGTAGAACTGAAATGAGGGAGAAGGTTCCAGCCCATCAGGGGGGCCTATACTGGATACCACCTGTCATACAGTACTGCCACTTGTGACAGGGAAGAAAGAACTTATTAAAAGAAAATTGGAGGGAAGACCATCCCTGTCAGTTAAATGGCATAAATATTCCTTGATGGAAGAGAAACACAGCAGGAATATGTAAGTCTAAAGACTATAGGCTATAGATCTACTGTATAGGCCTACTGGAACAAGGAAATCATAGCACCATCCCTGGCTTAGCAGGTTTAATTTGAAAAGAGAGCTATACTTATTCCACACTTTACACCTTACAAATAGTGTGACTGACACAATATTTAAAGGGAAAATGCAGTCCCCCAATTTGAGTTAGTGTACCCTGTCACACTAGTTCAGGAATGGCTAATATCAATCATGTGACAATATTCTGGTTACTTTTTTCTTAAATTTATGCAGAATGACTCCTCGGTTTACCTTCAGTATTCAATGATTTCATACAGGAACATTATGAAAATATTTGTGAGAGAAACAGGAGAAGATCTGTAGGATTTAGCAAATTTTTGAAAATAAAGTTGGGAAGACTGCCTTCTCCCTTTAACACTTTATCACCAACAGAGGTATGAATGGAGTAATTATTCACAGTTGGCTACATTACTGTCTTCAGATTCAGATCTGGAATAACTTCAAATCTAATGTACCCTACCACTTTTTAAGTTCCTACCCAGAAATTTTGAGGATGACCCCATTATAGGCATATCCTACATAGGGCTACAGCCTATACATAGCGTAAGCCACCGGGCAGACCAGCATCTTTTTTATGGCAGACCACTTTATAGAGATTAATGATTACACTACACAGCACTGCTATGAAAAATGACCTTTAGTCTGAGCATTTAAGGGCATAAGCAGTCAGTCACCCCAAACTTATTTTGAAAGACAGCTAAATCTCACAGATACCCTCTTATCTCCCTTTCAAGTTTCATACTTCAAGACATAAATATATTTTACAGGTAAATCAATGAATTGCTCTGTATGAAATTCACTTTTTCAGCGAGGAAAATTCGCTCACATCATGCTCAAAAGCCATTCATAAAAAAGAATACCAGGGAATACTTACCCAAATTGGGGTGACTGCATTGTCCCTTTAAGAAAGGGGAATAATAGCAGAGCACAACTTTTCTTTCATTTTACCATTATGTTTGATGATTGGAACATTCTGAACTTTGATAGGAACAGCACACCTTGTCAGACTTTAGTGTGTCAAGTAAATACACACCCCACCATTAAATGTTTTAAATAATTTGTATCCTGCAAACAAAATGGTAAGCAACAACGAAACTCACTCGCACGGATACACACGTGGTCTCTATTTATCATCTCATTCCATAAATGTCTTTAATACAAACACTGATCACACTTTGCTCACATGTGACATTTTCTGAAATTGAGTGCACTCATTTTTACGGTGTAAACGGATAAATGGCTTTAAAAGGGAAATGTAGTAACCCCAATCTGAGTTAAAATATCCTATCATTCTAATTCTGGAATGGCTCCTTTCAATCATGTCACAGTATTTTTCAACTTTTTTTTTTGGTTAATTCAGCAGACCAACTCCATTGTTTACCTTCACTACTATTGTTGAGAAACATAATGAAAGACACTTGTGAGTGGAATAAAAAAAAAGATTTAAAAGATTCAGCTGATGTTTAAAAAATATAACTTGGGGAGAAAGCTTATTTCCTTTAAGGCACAGCATTTTAAGCAGAAGTCGCAATTAAACATCACCTGCTTTAGAAGTCAATGAGCTCTGATCCAGTACAGTAATAACTTCCTATAAGTACATGTACAGGAGGTACAGTATCTTCGGATAGACTCTTTTCCAAATAGCAATTACCAGGGATTATGGGATAGAGTTTTGGTACGTGTAGTTGTTGTCAAAAGCATTCTACTGCAGCCAAAAGTGAATCACACCAAAACTCTATACCATAATCTTCTGTAAGTACTATTTGGAAAAGGGTCTACTGCAGAGTTTTATGATTATGTCAAGCATATGAAAGGAGCATGGGAACTGGGGTAAAACAATTTAGTAGTATCGCTGGCACTAACTTAGCAGGTGAACTTCACTTAGCATGCACAGGTTGTTTATGCTTTACTCCCAGCTCCCATCATGCATTGCAATAATTAATGTCTGCTATAGGTGCTTGAAAGTATCACCTTGAAGTATCGTTAGCACAGTGGACAAATTATTAACAGGCAATTAAGTGAGAGATGTAAACATATCCACAGAAGGAATACAGACTGCAGGTATTAATTGAAGACTCTTTAATAATCTTCTTTACAGTCTAATTTAATATTGAAAACCTCACATTTGATAAGTTTATGCTTGGTTTTGACAATGTCCTGCAAGTCACACATCCTATGAAGAGAGAAAAGAAAAGTCAAATGAAGAAAATGACAGAGAACTCTCTCCATCAACCATTGTTTCAAGTGGGCTATACAGTAGCCTATCTCATGTGGAAACACACATGCGTAGGTACCACTGCAACATAAGAACAGTACAATACCTGCACATGTACATACACATGCATAACATCTCCCTAACCTCGTTCTTCCTGACTGTACTCAAAATCGTTTGGTCTTTGACACTTTACTTCAGCTTGCATTTGACCTTGAATATTCCCACCAATATGCAACCAAAAAAAAACAAAAAAAGGTCTGGACAGGCAAGAAGATTAATGGGAAACTAGCAGGTGCTAGGCTGAAGCAAAAATGATTTATGTCTTTGACCTTTGACCTTGCATGTCATCTGTATTTGCCCCTAGGGTAACTAACTGAGGAACTCAATTTTCAGGGCTTATACCGAGCTATCATTGCTTGTATGTACTGTATTTGAGGAGTAAGCTGATATTGTGGTAGAAGCACATCAGAATGAGCACATTCTCTTACTGAAAACATAAACAAAAAGTGATACTGCTTTCAGGCCATTAAACATAAAAATACTGAACAAGGACATACTTATGAGAAAAGGTAACTCGCTCCTGTATCCCACAGCCTGCATGGCATCACACACCTATAGTATAATGCCCAAGACTACTATTGACTAGGTCTATTATGAAGGACAAATTTGAAGATCATACTGCAGCCATAGGACGAAAGAAGCAGACTTTGTTTAAAGGGAAAAATGCAGTCCCCCCAATTTTAAGTACTGTACCCTGGTACACTAGTTCAGGAAAGGCTCCTGTCAATCATGTGACAATATTTTTGTCCCTTATTTCCTAAATTTATGCAGAATAACTCATTGGATTACCCTCAATATTCAATGATTTTACACAGGAACATTATGAAAATACTTGTGAGAGAAATAATCTGAGGAGATCTGAAAAGATTTAGCAAGTTTTTGAAAATAAACTTGGGGGGGGGGGAGGGAGACAACTATCTCCCTTTAATTAAGCTTAGATATCCAAAAAAAAAAAACAGTGCTAACTAATTAAGATGTTCAAGTAGGGCCATCTGACATATTTTTCACATGTATAAAAGTCATTTGAGCAGTTCCCATTAACGATAACCATGACAACCAAGTTTTCAGAAGTGGGATGTCACTACACTCAACAGTTTGCATGACAGTGGTGCCCAGATGCATCTATTTTACTAGAAACTTTGTGTGGGAGCTCCATGATCTAATAAACTTATTTACAAGATTACAATTAATGTCCACACATTTTAGGCTACAATAGTCTTTTCCACAAGTTCAGTCCTAGCTCCCTTAGTAAACAACATTCAGAATATGCACTTACATAGCATCAAGTCTATCCATTCCTTCATTCACATCTGCTGCAAACGAGGACAGTCGAAAGGGGAGATTAATGATTTCATGAAAAGGCAGCGAATAGACAGGAATCTTATTACAGTATATTGGGAATAAAATTCACCAGAATGTCTTGATCCACAAAGTTTGGTATACAATGCGACCGCAAGCTGTTAAATCATGTACAATGTAGTAATTTTCCCACGCATGGTGGCCTGAGAAATAAACATCTCCTGAAACCTTTAAAAAAAAGGCCGTTCTCTTTTCAACTTTGTTACTTTCTGAACATTTTACCACAACTGTTGACATTGTCACTTAATTTTCCACAGTTCCTGAGCAGATACATAAGGCAGACCTTTTGGAATTAGGTTATTTGCAAAAGTTTCACACATTATGGCTTTAGTTTCAAAAATTTGTTCAACATGGTTAAGAAAATCATCAGAGCTAAAGAATCATTCATTGGGTGATGGTGTCTGTCATAATGGGATAAAATGTAAACACAATTCAACTTAAAAATTTCCCTAAAAGTATCGAACAGGAAGTCTTAAACCAACTTTTGTGTTATGAAACTAACACTGCTGAGAACTAAAGAGGAGTTTCAGCCTGAACTATCACAGAGAAACCTCATGGAATGTAAGGTATGACAAGGCACAATTGACCATGCTAATCAACTTGGCAACATGTCATTCATGGTGGGAGTAAGATAAAATTTTTGAATGGAATAGTTGGCATCCAGAGAGAATTCTTTTCTAGGAGAGTTCTCACCAATGAGAAGCATTATGAACAATTTATCACCTTGCAGAAGTGAGCAAGCTTCTTTTACACCATACAATTGCCATGACTGGCCAGCAGTAGGGTTGTACAATGCAAACAGATCAATCACGTAACCCGCAAATGCAACCACTATGTCATACTCATACATACTCATCATGGAAGGTAAAGTCCAAAGCAACATTTTTTATTTCATACAACATGACAGCTCTATGACTGAATGTTAAATATGTACTTAAAAAAATCTCCCCCCCCCTCCCCTCACGTTAATTGGTTACTTTTAAATTTGCAAAGTGCAAAATTGAGGGATCTTGTTTCCTCAGTGGAATGAATTACAACTTCACTTGTAAAATAGTCCGCTTCCAAATTATTTGGGTCAGAACGCAAAGTACTTGATCCTTTTTCTGCACATTTCTGGTTCAGGACTGTTCCTCAATAAGGGTAAATAAACTAAACTACTCTTTACTATAAAAATAACCTAACCTTAGGTAATCTCCAAGACTCACTGGTTTGGCAATCTACATAATTGCCACTAACTACCTACTTTTTACACTGCAATTCCCACTAACCTGCAAAAATACCTCTTGGACAATCTTTGTTATCACAGTGAATAGCATGTGTAAGCTGGCAATGAGATACTGTACATACCTCTGTGGACTGCCCTCCTGTATTTTTTTTGGGGGGGGGGAGGAGGGAGAGGGGAGGGATTCAAGTTATTTAACCAAACTTCCTTGTACCAGTATTTTCAATGCTCTTTTTTGAGGGGGGGGGGTAAGTCATTGAACCACGCTTTTTTCAGCCTTTAATAATAAAATAAACTTCCTTGTACTAATATTTCCAATACTCTTTTTTTGATTGGGGGGGGGGGAAGTTATTGAACCAAGCTTTCTTCAACCATTAATAATCAACCTCATATATTTCATGGTCATTGTCATTTTTAATGTGCAAATTAGCATTATGTATTGCTTACATTTTCGCAGATCCACCCACATACACCAATCAGCAGGACGTCAGTGTGGGTTGGCAGATTATCTGTCAGTTATTAAGTCTGCAAAATTACAGAAAAATTAAACCTTACATATTTACATAAAAGCAAACACATAACCTAACTTGTGCAGTTAACCATGAACAAGGTATATACTTCATGTAAGCCAACCTCAAATTGAAGTGAATGCACACCCACTAATCCTACTCACTTCACTCACTATTCAGCCTCTTCACCACCCCCCCCCCCGCCCCCTCCAGTTGTCTATTCACCTCAGTTTGAGGTAGCCTTACATGACAAATCTCCCATGAACAAATTTTTCAGCACCACCCACCCCCCAAAAAAAATAAATAAATAAAATAATATGATAAAATAATACAATCATTGATTTCAAAGAAGTCCTTGAATGATCCAATAATAACACTGAACTCTACATCATACTAGTGTATGAAGTTCTCGGTAGTGACTGCCGTCTGCCAGACAACACTCAGAATCTGAATTTTAACTAACTCAAAATTTCTCGCAGATATTGTGCGTTCCAGGGATGTAGAATATAAAACGGATAGCTCAGGGAAGTTACAGAAACACATCATGGGATAAATGAACTCAACACTCATCACACACATGCAGCAATGATGCATGTTACTATTACATGTTAAGGCCTATCACTGTATAACCCACAGTCAAGTACACATGGAGCCTCTAGATTGATCAGGTAATTGCTATTAAAGGGATATGGCATCCCCCCACTAGACCAGGAAATTACAAGTAATTCTCTGCCCAAACATATGTAAGAATAGCCCTAGAGTTCTAAATCCAGTTGATGACTGCACTTTGATTGACACTCATTCAAACAATATATAGCTCCACTCTGGTTGGTCAAAAATGAATTGTACAGTTTAATAGTTGTGTTCCCAATTAATATTGCCTTGAGCAATCTAAACTATGTGCAGGCTACTGTGGTTCTGCCTTGGAGGTGTACTAGACAGATGGTTTGGCTTAAATTGGAGGAGGGGCTAGACGTAAACTTAAGTAGTATTAACTATTTAAAGAAAATTCCTGTCTGGAGTGAAATTAGAGAGCATTTAAATCAAGGAGTTGCTATACCAAATACAACTCTGTTTAAATCTAGCAAACCACCTCTTTTACATGCACTAACTCAGGAGTTCCTATCCATACAGCAACTACACTACAAGCTGCACACATCTGTGAGGTAGTTGTATTATGATAGCAACATCACTTCATGTGGACATGTTCAGACCAGTGAGTTTAATACTTCTGAGAGCAACTACACCCCTACATCCCTATCATCTTTTAACCAAACAGATTGAACATGTCACTTAAACTAAAGATCTATGACTCATTTCTTGCAGGGTAGGGGGAAGGGATAAGGAGGAAGGGAGAAGGAGGAAGGAGGAAGGAAGAAGGAAAGAGAAATATCAAGGGAATAAAATGCCCACACTATGTATGGTTAGTTAGTTGGATGAGGTTTTACGCCTCAATTTCTAGCCAATTGGTTTAAGTTGGGCTGGCCACGGTAATTTTTCCAGTTGTGGCTCACTGGCTTGTTTTCCCTACTCCATTGCTTATGCTAAGCATCAAGCACAATGGCAGTTGGTTCCATTTTCTGTGTTTGGTATGACCCAGCCACTCACACTAAAGTATGTGTGTATCCCTTGAAGAAGGGGTGGGTGTAGGAGAAAAACTTAAAATTTGCAATGCAAAAGCAGTTTTAAAGCAGCTTCAGCATAAAATAGCAAGAAATAATCTGGCTTCAAAGACCGGTAACGGGGGCAATACATGATGGCTTTATTTAACCTTATTTTGTCTTTGCCCAGATATTCAAGAGGACCAAATATTCCCATGCCCCTTCTCCCTCCCCTCCTATCTTACCACTAGTAAGGTTGGGAAATGTCTCATAAAAATGTATCCCAAACAAAAGTTGACAACGCAATTAGATTCCTAGCTCTAACTCGAGGGAGATATATTGGCAAGTTTTTGTGCAGAAGTGCTTCTCAATTGCTTTGTACATGAAGCAAATTTATTCAAACAAAGAAAAAAAAAATATTCTGAGAGCTAGATTATTCTTATCTCTATTTCCAGGTGTCTATCAGTATTGCTGCTAGCTATAATATTTGTCTTTCTTCAAGAAGTGAAGGCCAGTTGAACCTTGCATCACACCACATGTACTGGGGAGCTGCTGCTCCAACCCCTGGTAGCATTAAAATTCAGCTCAGTTCATCTGGGGCTCTGTCATATTCAAATCAATCCTTAAGGTAAATACATTCAGGGCCAAATTTCTGTCATTGCTCTGGATACCAAAAGACCTGGGTATTTGCAGAAGAATATCCAGGGACCCACCACTTAAATGATATCAAAGAAGTGCTTCTCAGCTGCCGCATATGATCAATTTACATTAAAGAAACTTCACTTTGCTTTTTTTTTTTTTTTTTTTTTTTTAAATTTTAGCAAGCTTGATACAGGAAGTTTACTTGTCATTGTGTTTTACCCTTTCCTGGTAAATGAGTACTTCCTGTGCAGGCATTCAATTGAAACCAATGCAACTAATACAGCTATTTGTAAAAATTAAATGCAGTTTACTGACCTCAAACTAAGTAAAATTAAGAAATTTTATGGATACTCAATTATCAAAATTCTATATAAAAGGGAAACCTCTTGAACAGGCAATATTTTAAAAGGTTATGGTTTAGACCGTTTCAAATTTTGTAAAGAGTTACTGGAACCGGCGAGGCCAGGATTAATTGTTATAATTAATTCCTACTTGAATAAATGATTTCTAAGGAACTATTGTGCAGGGTTCACTAGATCGAAGGTTCACTCCACCGGTGATCTGAACTCTAGATCCCAACCCTAACCACTATGCTAACCCAGACCCTAATATTAATTGAGACTAATTTTCATCCTAATTCCGTATTTAATCCAAATCCTACTCCTAACTCTAACTCAAAGCAGATTTTCCATCATGGGCATCTTGCTTGCTTCTAGCGATACTTTGGTCTAGTGGGTAAACTGTGTACAAGTAACAATAATTCAGTCAGTAATGTACAGGTTCACTACCCTAAACTTTCCCATAACTTTGTCTTCATTATAACCAGGTTGTCTTCCAGCTTTTACTTAACAGCATTGAACTACACAGGGAGGACAGGGGAACTGCTAACGTTGCATGAACGGGAAGGTGACTATACCATACCTTGGGTGCAGTAGGGCACATAGTGGTATAACAAAAGGGGCATGATAGTAAACTTTCTTTTTTTGGAAACATGAAAAGTGCTTTCTAAAGCTGATCGTGTAAGGTCTATACATTCGTGATAAGATACCACACACCATGACTGAGACTGTACGTATAATGGGTCACCATGTATTAGAGAATGATACATGTGCACGATTTAACTTTGAACCCCTCCTCCTTCTCCGCCCCACCCATGCCATTACAAGTTCAGTTTCTAAAAATTACATTTAAAGATACCTCTCCCATCTCTCCCTCCCCATACCTCCCCTATGATGTCTCCTTTCCCCTCCCTAAATGATATCTGAATCTTTTTCTGTCCCAAAAAACCTTGGTCTTGTAAGTCTTACAGCAAGTGACGTACATTTAAATACTCAAATTAACTCAATTTAAAGTGAACAGGTTTTGCCTCGGACCGTCTTTCAGATCTCTCTTTCTTTCTGCACCATCCCACAACTGGAAAAAAGGCTGTAACTGGCTCGACTTAAACCAATTGGTTAGAAACTGGGCCGTATAACTTCATCTAACTTACTCACACTTTGGGCCTACCTAGATAATTCAAACGTTTCAAATTAATCTATTACTCAATTCAAACTTAACCCGAGAAAAAGTAGTTGGTACTGTAGTTGATGCTGGTTGTCTAACCAGTGAAGTTCAATTCCATGATGTTCTCACCAATACAGAACACCTGGTACAGTAACTAAGAAGCACGCTTGTGAGCACATAAGCTTCTTAATCACCCCATGCAAATACAGATTATAGCTCTTTACTGAAAATGTTCTGCTATGGAATGTCTTGGAGAGCTGAATGTTCCTATGCCTAAAAGGATCACTTCCAACCTGAGCTGTTGGATGAGAGGTGGAAAACCCTATATTCTTTTCAGAGATTTGAGCCCTGCAAGAAAACTGTCAAAGGCCAGGGGGTAAAACCAAAAATAGTGACAACCCAGAGAGTCTGTTCTAAATTGACAGAACAGGAGGGTAGCTCAATGCTGGGAAAATGTTAAGGAATTAGAAAAGGAATTTATATCCTTGGCTGGTTAAAGTAATTTCAATCATAAGTCAGGATATGATTGGTGACAGGTGCCAGTCACCAAGGACTTGATTGAAGGAAGAGAACTGAACCATTAGGATAAACCTGGGTTAGATTTGAGATTCTTTGTTGAACAGTATTTGAGTAATTAACACATCAGATGTATTGTGTTTGAGGGTCATGCCACAATTATGAGATCTAAATATAACACAAGCGAAAACACCCACAGAGCCAGTTTATACAGTTAACATACTACTCTTCAGAACGTACTTCAACACTGAAATCAGAAGATTTTGAAACAAGTGAAGTACAAGGTTGCTAGGTTGGCATTTGAAACACCAGAACGCTATATAGGCCTACAGTATAGCATTTTTGAGACCATATTAGCTTGGAAACTTTTAAATTCAATACTAAACAGCACTGTGATATTAGTTTGGTAGTTCAAATGGACTAACTACTGTCCACAAAGGGAACATGGAACCTCCTAAACCGAAGAGTTGCTAGCAACTCCTAGCAAGTCACTGTCCAAACATATTTAGGAATAGCCTTATAGTTCTAAATACAGTTGATGACTGCACTTTGATTGACATTCATTCAGATAATGTTATCTTCACTCTGGTTGGCCAGTGATGACTGTACAGTGAGTTGTGTTCCCAAGCGCACACACAATTACTGTAAGTTATCAATACCGCCTCAGGCAGTTTAAACTCAGTGCAGGATACTGTGGCTCTGTCTTGAAAGTGTTCTAGACAGGCAGGTGTTTTGTTTAAATTGGAGGGGCTAGACATAAACTTACCAGGGAGAATTTTCTCCTATCTGAGGTGAGATTAAGAGAGGCCTGCAGCTTTCAGTGGTGGAATTGCAGAATTTGTCATATGGTTTCGTACCTTCTTTCTGGCCTGGCATATTAATTTTCAGTGTGGTGCAAATACTGTACTACACCTCCCAATACCTTATCCCCTATGAAGTAGCCTATTATGGCTTAATATGGCACTCTGACTGCATGAAATACGAATAATGCTCTGTTCAGTTTGATCTGATGGAAAGACTTGCCGAACAGTTCTACTGAACAATCCCTTCTCTTCATGCAATGTTAAGTGATATCAGAGTTCAGAACCATCTCTATGCTGAGATAGTTTGAAAACCACTTCATACACAGGTGAGCGCATGAAATCATTTGCTCTTATGAAAAGACCACTC
>WURT03008910.1:0-35784 GCA_009936505.3 Holothuria glaberrima
CCTGTACCTGACTAGACATAGTAAAGCAATTGTCAAACATAACACCAAGATTTCTAACTGAACTAACAGAATGTATGAAGTGTTGCCAACTGTCAAAATTAAAGAAGGTTGCATTGTAAGATTATGCGGGGAACCAATCAAAAGAAATTCAGTTTTATCCATATTCAATTTCATGAATGTTTGCTATTATATCCTTTATCAGGGCGATTCTTCACTACAGGGAGAAAGTTGGTTCCATGGAAACTTATCTCGCAACGAAGCTGAAAAATTATTGAAGGAAGATGGCGACTTTCTAGTCCGATTTATGTCTAATTATCCCTGGGTGTATGTTCTTTCATGCAAAACTGAGAAAGCATACCAGCATTTCAGGTTACTCCTTAACAAGCAGTCTTATGTAAGTTTTTCAACAGGCCATTGCTCAAGTGTGTTAGATGTAGTACATAACAGTAGGAGAAAGATCCCTTCATGAAACGTGGCAGCACTAATATATCAAATCAGGAAGGTGTTACTTTGACAGGAGATCCAACTTAAAATGTAATTTATTCAAATCCTGTTTGATCGTATCAAGAGTGAGGAGGCAATCATTTAATGACAGATCATATGACTTCAGAACCTCCAATTCTTTTGTCTAATACTAATAACTGCTATTTCCTGTCCTAGCCAACCTTTGTCAACGACTCTGTTAGGCTGACAATAAGATTGTCGTGAACAATAGTTTGATGTGTAGCAAGTTGCCGGCAGCCTAGTAAGCGCCAATGTTTTAACATTCAAAACGACTGTTTTTCGTAACAAAGTCTAAAGATGCTTGCAATAAGAGACCTACGCGTGCTATTTGCAAATGCGGAAAAGAGCTATGAGGCTATATGTTACTGATGATTTTCATCAATTTGGGCATTACTTCGCAACTTCAAGTCGGTGTATTCGTGCTCAAAATGTAACAAGAAATGACAATGTGGTGTTTTCAAAAGGCGCACAATGCGCCACGAAGGCGCAAATTAGTTTGCGAGTGAAACTACTGGCAATGTAAAATAAATGGGCAAATATTAAAAGGGCCGCTCTTCAAGATTTAGCAGACGACGCGAACCTTTTGTGTTTAGTTTCTTAAGTACCTTTAAGCCCATTATATCTGGAAGATTACTTCCAAAAGGGATTACTGTCGGCAACTAGCTAGGTTCAAAGAAAGGGTTAAAGATGTGTCTCCTGTCAAAGTAACACCTCCAGGATCAAATCAAATGAGTTCCTTGGCTGAGCATACTGTGGGCATTGCATGTAGGCCTATCAGTAGTTTCTCCCTCTACTCCTACTGGGTTACTTTTTAACGACAAAAGACCTTTTGCAGTGAAGTCAAGCGACGTCATTTTGGCGACCAAAATCAGAACACACTGTATACACAACGTAGACTTCGTACGCGCTCGTAGAAGACTACGCACGTATACGAAACAGTCAACAGTCGTGTAGTGTACGTGACTTTACGACTGCTTTCGCAGTCTTAAGAACAGTTTAAGTCGCGTCGCCTTTAGTCGGGAAGAACCAACATGTTGGTTCTTCCCGACTGAAGGCGACGCGACTCAAAACTCTTCTTAAAACTGTCAGTCGCAGTATAGTAAACTGACGCACAGTACACGACTGCTGGAGATCCGACGATCGAGTTGAGTTGCGGTGTGCAAAGTCGTGTAGTGTGCGGCTAGCTTAAGTTTGAAACCTGGTGGTGTGGCATCAACTCAAGCTTTTGATAGATTCCTGGATGCAAAAAAAAAAGAACGACCTGTGATCCTTAAAATAGGAAAGAAAAAACTAGATGACTAATTTAACTGAAATGGAGTGTGAAATTGAGCTGTACAAAGTAACAGAGTAAACAAATCTGTAATGGTAGAATTCATTATTAACTTAACTAACATAATTTATATATTAACTTAATACTCATTGACGTATAGATGAAAGGAGGAGGAACAATTGTCGCCTCCAACACCGGTTTCAGGGTCGAAAGTGACCAAGTCAGCATGTATAGCAATTGTGTATATAACTTGCTTGTCTGATTTAGTATCGTAGGTCAATTGTAGGTCAATATGCTCAACTGACTGGAGATGACTCGAGTGGACAGAGTGACTCGACTCGACTCGAGTGTGGTTGGGGACTCGATTCGATTGGAGTTCATTGATATGACTCGACTCGACTGGTGACTTGAACTTCAGTGACTCGAATGCAACACTGCTGACCAGAGATGAAAAGTGACCCATTACCATTCTGTCTTTACCTGTGAGTACAAGAGAAAATGTAACACTTATAACTCATATTATATATATATATATATATATAGTGGGTCGAAATATGGTAGCCTAAAGTGTTTGTCTACAGGAAACTCTGGAAGGGTCTTTTGATTTCAAGTGCTCAGTGACTCGGTCAGCAAGGCGGCTTTTTGGTTCTCCCACAGGAAGTATACTAAATCGTTTAAATACAACCATGTATAAACATATATATATATATATATATAATCAAGCAGAACCTCCTAGGGTTCCCTGTAGCCACATTTCAACCCCCGTCATCATGTTCGATCCGTGAATTGATGGTCTCGGACGTTTTGTCGAGGTTCTGATCATGATCGCCTTGCTGCCGAAAACCGTTAAGAAACTTGGAACCATGTCCCCACATGACTTGAACTTTTATTAATCAGTTTTTCTTGCTGTGTTGTTTACCTTGTTAACTGTTGTTACCTATGTTAACAACTTTGGACACGAACAAATCAACAACGTTGGGCACGACCAAACCTGTAGCCGGCATGGCGACTGGATTTGATTGTGCCCGGACTGTGTGGACTTTTTCGCAAACCTTTAGCACTATTTACTACGTTTTTCGTATATATATATATATATATATACATATATATATAAACAATATTGGATTTCAAGCCACTACCAGTGGCTTTCAACTGACACACTCTTCAGATGGATATATATGAGTGATTCTTCATATAGTAAATTTTTCTCCACCTCAAAAGTGTTGAACACTTTACATATCGGGTAACACCTTTCTACAATATTAAATATATGTATGTATGTATGAATATATATATATATAATGGAAGGAAAATGTGAGGGGAGTCAACTATTGGCAAAAGGATGGAAAAGACAGCACCAAGTTGGAAGCTTTCGGTTCTTTAATCAACCTTCCTCAGCCTACTTCTCAAGGAGGAGCAAAAGTAAAAGAGGCAGTAAAAGGTCAAAGTTTCAAAAATACGAAGTAAATCGGTAGATAAAAGATAATTCACGTCTGACAAAATGAAATAAGTAACAAACGAACAATAAAATAGGGAAAAGGAATAAAAGCAGTCGTTGAAAGGACTGGAAGGTAGGCTAAATTTAAAAGGTGGTACTTCAAAAGGATTACAAGATAGACCGAAAGGTAGGGTAGGCAAGCTAATACTCTTCATAGAGTTGAAATCCTTCCTTTAATTAAGTCCAAAAAGGTGGATGAAACAAAGTTGAGCCATTCAAAATGCTTCCCGTTTGTTTAACAAATAACCGACATTAAGAGTGCTTCGAATTTTCTCGATAACCACAAAACGAATGGTTTCCGAGAATATGCGGTTGTGAATTGAAATAAACGGCTACTTTGCTTCATTATTAACCGTTCCGAAATAATGATGACGAAAACTTATCTCAAAAGGAGTTGATGCAGATCCTTTTATATTGCTTATTTCAATCTGGGCAAGTAGCAAGATAAATAATATTGCATCTAGAACATGTAAGATTGTCTCAGATGGCGTATTTCCTTAAGTTTAGCCTACCTTTTATTCCTTTCAACGACTGCTTTTATTCCTTGTGTCTATTTTTGGTTCCTTGTATAACAAAGGAACCTATGTTGTCAAGTCGGCGTATGTCTGTGTATGTGTTTGTATGTGACGCATTGGAATGCGAGGTGTGTGGTGCGATAACTCAATAACCAAGTAACAAATTTTTCTCAAACTTGATGTGTACGTGAATCATATTGAGTGGATGTGCCCTATTGTTCCCTTTTTTGTTTGATGTGCCCTACTTTCTATGTCGAAACACACGACCATTCCTCAATCTCTATGTGAAGACTTGTCATTCTCATCGCATATCACTATAATGACTATAACAGCAGAAAGTGAGGGCCTCTTGCATGAGCAAAATCTGCACAATAACAAAAGTTTGGGACAAGTAACTACGTTGTTTACAAAAGTTCAATGACGTAGACAGTATTTCTAGAGTGCAGATCCTTTCGGGTTATTAGGTTTCCCCACCTTATAGACGGTAATTGCCAAGATATGAAAAGTAATGATACCATGTTTAGAGGTGAAGCCTTTGTACAAACGTCATCAATCTTTGTGCAGAACATTGTCTTGGTTTAAATGATCTCTTTAAGAGAGCTGTTTGAAAGCAGCAAATTACTGTTTTATAGACCTTATGCCAAATAGAAAGAGAGCTCTTCAAAACTGTATTCTGGGAAGGATTTTTCCAAGAACAGACGACCGAAGTAGATCGTCAACATGGAGAAGGTTGATCGTCACAATACCCAAGCTCGCCAGTCTGGAATTATCCTTACCATGGTGCTTCACGATCTGCTATTTGGCATCAGGTCTATAGGCATGGACAAGCTGTTGGGACAGAGAAAAGGAGATGATAAGATTAATCTAGTAATATCAAGCCTAAAATTAAAAACCGGTAGGCATCGGGTTATTCACGCTAAAAGAAAAAAGACGGGATTGTACTTTGCACAAAGCTATATTTTTGCATAAGTTAATCGAAGAGTATTAAAACTTGCTATGTCAGTGGTCCATCAAATGTAACGGATTCAAATATTTGAAATTTGTTCTAACCAGACGTCTGCTTTGAAGGGTGAAAACCAAATATGAAACTACTTGTTTATCTTGTACCCTCAATCGCGAATTCCTTCAATGATTGTGAAATTAAATGACGTTTTGAATAAAATTCGTAGATCGCCAGGCCATGGTCAACATTAGAAAAGCGTGTATAAAATCAGGGTCTCAACACGTTATATAAACGAGCAGTAACATATTTCCAGCCATATTGTCATATTATCTTTCACACAGTACCAAACCAATGGAGGAAACTTCAGGTCAATACGACACTTAATACATGTGCATCAAAGTGAGTGTAAACCAGTATCCAAAGACCCCTCTACGATAATTCGAAGAGCAGTGAACACTACTATCAGTGAAAATTCTTCACTGGAAGAAGACGCTCCTCAAGGAAACGACAATGAGGTAAATAACCGCTGCCCCTTGGATAATGAGGCTGAATGAAATATGGAACCAATTTAATTAACGCATTTTAGTTCCTATTCCAAGGGGGAAGAAATCGATGCAATCTCGTTAGCAAGTGCATGAATGTGTTGGTGTCTATGTTCGTGTGTTTGTAACGCTTAGCTTGTAAACACGATATCTCAAGATAGCAATGATGGTTGTTTTCATACTTACTATATAGATTAATCGTATTAAGAGAAAGAACGCTATTGTTTTGGTGGAGGTTAAAGACCATTTGAGCTTACCAGAGAACAAAATCAAACAATATTGTGAACTAGAATATTTAAGATAGGAATATGGAAATTTTGTGTCCTTTGTATTCTTTGAGCCATACCATTCCCATCTTTTCACAAGCATAAATTCAGGTAATCCAATTTTATTTACTTAATGATGGACTTGTTTGAAGGTTATTGTGATCGAATTACAATTAAAAACTTGTTTCAAATAACGTGTGTGTTGATGGTGTGTTGGAAAGGGGCTCTGTTTCCCATTCTGATGGCCCTGGTTCAAATGCCTTGACAGCGTTTAGTTTTTCACTTTCCGTTATTCAGTTTTTGCCTTCTGTTACCTATGACACTTGGAATAAACATTTTTTGTAATGAAATTAAGAATTTATTATTAAAGTGGAGGTCATAAAGCATTTGAGGTCACCAGAGGTAAAAATTAAAAAAAAGGTATATAAAGTAAGGAAGTATGAATGCCTTGCACCCTTGGAATGTCGCTGCTCTTAAGGCCTGTATACACGAGCAACATTTATAAAACATTCCCAAAACATTTCCAAAACATCCACTGGCAACAAATCCCAAAACATGCTTGTTTTCGGTTTGTTGCACAGTGTAGACAGGGTATACAGCATGTTTTGAAAATGTTTTGAAAATGTTGCAGAAGAAATGCCTTGTCAATCTTTTCAAAACATTTTCAAAATGTTTTGAAATTGTTGTTACCCTGTCTACACTGTGTAACAAACCAAAAACAAGCGTGTTTTCGGTTTGTTGCAAGTGAAGTGTTTTGAGAATGTTTTACAAAGGTTGCTCGTGTATACATGCCTTTAACTTGGAAAAATACCCCTGTTGTTTTCGGTAGAGTTTAAGGTTATCAGAGGTCACCGATTTTGAAACCTTGTAAACTGAAATATATAACAATTGGATGCCGCATACTTATACAGGGTCACGTTTTGGTGGGAGGGTGAAACTTCGTTTGGAGTGCTAGAGGTGGCACAGTGAAAACCTCGTAAACACGATAAACCAAAAGGGATCTCATAGTTGGCATGTGGATGCTCCCATATTGCGTTCAAATTCAGTTATTCTTGATGGCATTCTAAGGTCATTTGAGGTCAAAAGAGATCGAACTATGAAAACTTGGTTTTTTCATGTGCGGAATCTAAAACACAACAGGTAGACGACGTATGTTGCTAGCAAGGACCCATAACTTTTGGTGGAGGTCAATTGACTTGTGAGGTCACCAAAGGTTAAAGTGTGAAAACATCGTAAAGCATGGTATCTCTCAAGAGAATATATTTTAGGCATAAACCTCAGTATTTCCTTTCGGCAATCAATTACGACTCTCTGGGCCTTTGGACGGTAGAGCCAATTTCCATTGTAAGCATATACCATTGCTTACTAAATATTAATGGGATAAATTGACATTTTCTGACTTAAGTTTGATTCGCTTTGTTTGCAACTATGTGCTAATTTTCTGAATCGACAGTGTCAAATTTAACGCGGTTCACAGCAATATAGGCTTCGTCTTACAAAACCTCAAAAGACCAGCACATTGGCTTAGAAGAGAACTTAAGATAGTTATTACCATCTTGATTTTATAAAAGCCAAAAGTCCTTGTTCTTCCAATGATTTTCTTTAATTAATTTTGACCGTATCTTATCTAATTTTTGTAATCGCCCTTCCGAATGTTTCTGTAATCGTGCTATGAGACTAGTGAAATCAAGTTCACATCAATTACTTCTCACCCTAAAAGAACATGAGAAGAAGTATTTTAAACTTTTCACTTTATTTTAACCTGACAAAGTTTTGCAGTGCATTGTCAATTGGAAGAAAATGAAACAATAACTGGAAAGCCTCATTCACTGCTACCACACGAGATCTCCAAGCATTTGGCAGGTAGTCTTCCAGTCGGTCTGAAGGTTAATGTCTCCTATAAATTCATATAGAGATCAAATAACACCTAAGCTCAGCTTAAGTGAAAATGGAAACACCTGTTATCAGAAGGAGTTGCTCTGACGGGTGGTTAAGTTAGGATTCAGCAATAGTTAGGATACGCTATCGAGATTTACGGTACAGCTAAACAGACTGTCATGTCACCACCTCAGATCCTTCAGAATAAGTTACTCAAAGTGCTCACATGTAAACCTTGGCGTTACTCAACTCATTTATTATATAGTGAGAATAAGATATTGACTTAGGAGTAATAAGATAATTATTTATAAGATATTTATTTTTATTGTATGTACGGTGATTTGATATTCAAACACTGTAACAATACCTTACCTGATGTTATTTCTAATGCCATATGTCCACCAAGACCTGAATGTCAACCAAGTATTCGTCTGGGCAATCTTTTTACCGTTACCTATCATAAAAGCTATTATGGAAAATTCATTTTAAATAACTATTCTTATCGCATCTGGCAGTCCCTCCCCCCAGGATAAAAACTATGATTGTATGTAACTCATTCCTTGGCAGCGTTAAAGCTGAACTTATTAGAAATTATACGCAATCTATTCCATATGTCATGTACATTTACTATTTATTATATTTACCTTGAATCTCATACGTCTTCTTCTTTTCAAAATTCTGAGCTTCCCTCGTTCTTTCTCTCTTTCTTTCTTCTTTCTTTCATTTGCCTTCTCTTTTGAAAAATAAGTTTCCTCCCACTTTTTGTGTTTATAGTTTGATTAGTGTCTCTTAATGGTCGCTAGCTTTGCTGACAGTTTTCTGTTTTTCTAGTGTCCTTCATATGTTTTTAATACTTTACTGTACTTTATGTAAGTGTTTTAATGTATCACGTTCATATGAGGAATAAATTTGATTTGAATTGGTTTATGCTTCGCATATGCATCCTTTGTTTAGCAAAATAATCACACTGTTTTCGCCGTAGCTATAAAGGCAGCTTCAGTCAATTAAAGTCAACCTCTGGAAACTTTTAAACATTTACGTGCATTAGCGTAACAACTGGTATAAAATCCAGACTTAAGGTGGTAATGTCTTATATTGAGTTAAAACAAAAATACTTTTGATTGAGGCCAAATGTACCTCAATTTCGGCAGAGCTAGATCTAAGAAGGTCTGCTGGCACACTTTGTGCAAAAGGGTAATAATTACATATCAAAATTGACATGTACGCGTCTTCTGTTCATTAATTTGCCTTCATTAGTTTTGGTGCAGGTGAAGAGACATCAGAAAATGAGAAAAGTATGAAAATAAGAGGTATCAGGAGGATAAAATTAACTGATCTAGTTACTCTAGCCATGTCCTTTTTTCATATTAATATAAACCTTTGGGTTTGTCGGAGTTTACCCACTGGCAGCTACATTTGTATTCCGGCACCTGAGCAGCGTGACAAGTGTTTCACCATACGAAAGTGTTAGTGTCAAACAAACATAAATTTTTCCTTTCTATTTTTGGCAAACGAGCAATAGTTTAACACACTGAACTTATAAAAAATCCAATTTTAATTTTTCATATTTGTTATATTTCTTGTTCAGATTAGTAATGAAGAAGACGTAAATTCTGAGGAACAAATTTCAACCATTCAGCAGAGTTGTGAATCCAGCACGGTACGAATTTGTTCAACATTAGTTACAATTGGAATTAATAAATATTTATTGCATCTCAGAGTAAAAAAAATAGTCGACTTCAATAAAGTGAGTCGTAATTTAATACATTCATCTAAATCGAAATTTTCCGTTCAAAAACCTGTTCAAATGGATTACTACAGTATTTTATAACATCTTCGAATGAGCAATTCTTATTTGTTTTAAAGCTCTGATTCGTATCCTACAAACTCTAATGTAACGCTGTTATTTCTTTTTTCGTGTGTTACGTTCACCAGCCGTCGTAATAACTGCCACGTCTGATTTGTAAGTAAAGGCAACCGAAATAGCATAATCTATTTTGAAGTACCTTCATTGAATATGTACGTTACATTAAATTTCTGTCCACAATCGTTATAAACAAATTGGTATTATGGTTGTGTTTATGAAAAATTTGGACATTTTCACCAGAGCTTTGGAGAAAACTTTGCTAGCAAACATGGAGAACTTGCCCACGCATCAGAATATCCAGAGATTCCGCCCAGAACCGTAAGTTGTGCATTTTGATGAATATGAAACTATTGTGACTGTTGCAATTTTCTGTTTACAACTAAAATTTTATATATATATATATATTGCAATTTAATGCAGTAACCTTTAAAACACAGTGAATTGTTGAATTGTTGTGAATCCAACAAGGTACAAATCTTTTCAATATGTGTTACAATTGGAATTGATACATATTTATTGCTTCTCAGTTTACGAACAATTGGTCAACTTCAATAAAATGGGTTTTCATTTACCTGCACATTCATCTAAAACCGACATTTTCCGTTCAAAAACCTGTTCAAATGGATAACTACAATATTTTTAAACATTTTCAACTGAGAAATTCTTATTGGCTTTAAAGTTTTATTCGTATCCTACCGAACTTAAACATAATTTTATAGCGTTTTTTTTTTTAATTCCGTGTTTAATGTTCACCAGCCATGGTAAATATTGACGTCTGATTTGTAAGTAAAGGCAACCGAAGTAACAAAATCCATTGAAGTACCTTCATGGAATATGTATGTAAATTAAATTTCTGTCCACAATTGCTCTTAACGAATTGGTATTATGGATGTGTTTATGTAAAATTTTGACATTTGCACCAGAGCATAGAAGAAAATGTTGTCAGCAACCATGGAGAACATCCACAGATTCCCCCGAGAACCGTAAGTTGTGCATTTTGATTAATACAAGACTGTTGTGACTGTTGCAATTATCTGTTTATGACTGAAATCTTATATACTGCGAGTTTACGCAGTAACGCTTCAAAACTACCCACTTACCACAGTGAATTGTTGAATTGTTGTGAATCCAACACGGTACAAATCTGTTCAATATGTGTTACAATTGGAATTGATAAATATTTATTGCTTCTCAGTTTACGAAAAATAGGTCAACTTCAATAAAATGGGTTTTCATTTACCTGCACATTCATCTAAAACCGACATTTTCCGTTCAAAAACGTGTATTTTGAACTACTACAATATTTGTAAACATTTTCAGATGAGAATTTCTTCTCTTTTTAAAGCTCTTATTCGTATCCTACCGAACTTAAACTTAACGTTATAACGTGTTTTTTTTTATACAATTTCGTGTTTAATGTTCATCAGCAATGGTAATTATTGACATCTGATTTGTAAGTATAGGCAACCGAAATTAAATCTTTCTGAAGTACCTTCATTGAATATGTATGTAAATTAAATTTCTGTCCACAATTGCTCTTAACGAATTGGTATTATGGATGTGTTTATGTAAAATTTTGACATTTGCACCAGAGCATAGAAGAAAATGTTGTCAGCAACCATGGAGAACATCCACAGATTCCCCCGAGAACCGTAAGTTGTGCATTTTGATTAATACAAGACTGTTGTGACTGTTGCAATTATCTGTTTATGACTGAAATCTTATATACTGCGAGTTTACGCAGTAACGCTTCAAAACTACCCACTTACCACAGTGAATTGTTGAATTGTTGTGAATCCAACACGGTACAAATCTGTTCAATATGTGTTACAATTGGAATTGATAAATATTTATTGCTTCTCAGTTTACGAAAAATAGGTCAACTTCAATAAAATGGGTTTTCATTTACCTGCACATTCATCTAAAACCGACATTTTCCGTTCAAAAACGTGTATTTTGAACTACTACAATATTTGTAAACATTTTCAGATGAGAATTTCTTCTCTTTTTAAAGCTCTTATTCGTATCCTACCGAACTTAAACTTAACGTTATAACGTGTTTTTTTTTATACAATTTCGTGTTTAATGTTCATCAGCAATGGTAATTATTGACATCTGATTTGTAAGTATAGGCAACCGAAATTAAATCTTTCTGAAGTACCTTCATTGAATATGTATGTAAATTAAATTTTTGTCCACAATTGCTCTTAACGAATTGGTATTATGGATGTGTCTATGTAAAATTTTGACATTTGCACCAGAGCATTGAAGAAAATGTTGTCAGCAACCATGGAGAACATCCACAGATTCCGCCGAGAACCGTAAGTTGTGCATTTTTGATTAATACAAGACTGTTGTGACTGTTGCAATTATCTGTTTATGACTGAAATCTTATATATTACGAACTGAGTCAGTAACCCTTCAAAATTGCCCACTTACCACAGTGAATTGTTTAATCCATACATTAACAACATCTCCAACATCTTGGAGTATTAATGGAATGACTTCTTTGTTGATTTGGCACAGTATTTAATTGTTTTGTTATATTTGAATGCAGGCTCATATGAAAGAATTTTATCCGGACTTAGAAAGAATGAGCACCAAACAGGTTTGTTTATCCAATCAAATGCAAGTAAATTTGTCATTAAATCAGTAAGGCGGAAAACCCTTGTTAGGATTCCTCATCTCTTTCAACACTGTTTAAGCAAAAGTGAAAAAGTGGTTGAAAGTGCTTTCGGAGGTCCTTCCTATATTTCTTTCCCAAGAGCAAATATTTTACTACCCTTTCCACTTTGAGTCATTTCATGCTCTTATTATTTCTGGTCTGTGCAACTTTATGGTCACCGAGATTACAGACCTTAAGTCTAGTAGAGTATTGAGTGAAAGGAAATAAAATTCATGGAACAATAATTTAGAGAAATGTTTAAACACATATGTACATGGGATGTAAAATAATGTGAGCCGTCCCTGTTATTTTAGCGAACTGTCATGGTCTTAATTATTAAAATTTCAACCAGTATAGGATTTCCAAAGTAAAACAGTTAGTATATCGTGTACATCACAAATGTGTGAAAATTGTTGTTTCCTTCAGTTGAAAATTGAAACCTTACTTTTTGCTTCAATACCTGGCAAACATCTCTTTGTATGACCTGCCAAATATCGCAGTATAAAACTTGGCAATATTATTGAGAGATTTTGTAACGCACAACAAAAGTAACTTGTACAATTTCACATGCTGCTTCTAGCATTTCGCACAAAAAGACCAACAAACAAATGGTTTTAAATGTACAAAGCAAAGAAGAATCAACCTGGTATAATGGAAAGCGTTCAGCTTATAAAAAATTGGTCTTATATAAGGAGAAAGAGAAATGAAAGAATTATTTTAAATGGTATATATAGAGTCTTAATAGCTATCAGATTACTTAAAACGTGTTGATTTTCTCATCAGCACGATCATTAGAAATAACTGAACAATTTCCAAAAAGACATCCTACAGATTTAAGCGTGTAAGATTACAGCAGCAAGATCTTTCTTGAAGTATAGCAGTAGAAAAGACTTTTAAACAACAACGTGATTGACAATGTTTCTTGATGTCCCATGTCAACATTTCTTGACTAAGATTTCCATAATGGATTCCGATAAATGGTCAGGACGAAAGTGTGCAAATTTGTTCATCACTTCCCGGTTTCACAAAACTAAGTTGATAAATACTACAGTTGTTTTTTTTTTAGTACTACTTCAATACTTCAGACTTGCTTACAAAAGTCAATTACTGTGTTTGCAATATGTTAATCTGAGCAATTATTTCATTTTCTGGATTTTCCCGAAGGATCCTGATAGCCAACGTGGAAAAGAAACATATTTTGAGGAAGAAAATCTTAGGTAGGCATTTGGTTGTTAAACTTCTTCCTTGGTAATCTCTTTGTTTCAGGCAACAAATCAAACAAATCAAATTGACTAAACAACAAGTATACTTTTATTAGTGTCATATTATTCTTACCAAAAACCCTATTAAATTTTACAATCGACCAAATGTGGTTTTTACTTTAATTGCGTTCCTAATAATTTGGATTTTAAAGTCATCTTCTGTTAGGTATTTTATCTCCTCATTAAAATACTCACATTGTCTTTTGTTTTTCAATTTTACTTTTAACGTAATAAAATATTTTGTCGGTTTTAAAATGGATAGAAAATAGGTTTGGAAGTAAATCAAATTTAAGTAGGTTGAAAAAAATGACAGTTTATGAAAACAGGTGAATAAAATCCACTTACAATGAATACATGAGAGGTAAATAAATTTCGTTATTCATACTGATAAAACTGACATTTACAAAATAAAATACTTGCAGAGCAAATAAAAATATTCACATTTTTCTAATGGATGCCCAAAATATGGGACAACTTAATACACAGATAAACTTTCTATATTCTATATCTTTCTATATCTTAGTGAAATGAAAGGTAATGTTTTCATAAAGCGTGTTAATCTGAGTTTTAGTCAACATTTTTATTTGTACTTGAGAGATTGGTGGTACTATGAGGTCTTAAATCATTAAATGTAAGCAAAGTAAGTAGAAGCCTTACACATTAATTTTCAGGGAGATTGAAGTCGTATGATGCTAACGCGTGAAGTGCAGTAAAAGGTTGATGTATTATCGAGGAAGTTAGAACTCATGAAAGTTTTGATTTTAAGTGAGCTCGCTAGAGGCTAAATAAACCTCAAAAATGATTTGGTTGCATGCACAATTACTATCAATTTCTCTGCAAACTTTGAGAGACTGCAGAGCAGATTTTCACATATTATGAAAGTCCACTTATCTCGTAAAAAGCAAAATAAATTTCCTCTTTTACAAACATAAAGCATTCCTGTTGATGAAAATGGTAAAAAAAGTAATTGAACCGATATTTTACTACACTTACCAATATTATGTTATTATAATCCACACAGGACAGATGGAGAAGATTTTTTTAAACATCACTCTGTGAAAAACTTAGTAGAAGCTTTCAACAGTCACGACTCAAGGGTATGCAGTTGTATTGAGTCACATCTTGTATTTATTTTTGTGTATCAAGCTAGTGACACAAAAACTTCCTACCGAAGAAAATCTGCAGAATTAAGCGTTCAAAACGTTTATACCGTTATACAAGTTGATTACATTCTTCACAAAATTTCTGTGTTAGCAGGGTGTGTAATTTAGGATCTTTACTCAATAAGCTCAAATCAACTATAAAGAAAGGACGAAGAACAAGTGCCAATGTAAGAGAAGATTTAAATATTTCATCTGTTTTCAAACCATTGTTAAGGGAAGATATGAAGAAACTTGGTACTATTTGGGGTCTTTTAGCTAAAGATATTTGAGAGATTCTTCTAGATTATTGTTTGGTTATAATGAGTAGCTTTTTTCCTGCCTTGAAACCGTACGCGGAATTTTACCATATGGCCTTTCATTATTATCAAGAATATTGTTTTATTTGTAAAACAGACTAACTAAGAACATACTTTCAGCTGATGGTAAATTTTTCAGACTTACGTGGAACACAATCTTAATAATTCACTAAATACAGTGAGAGGCTTTGGCATTAATTTGATGGTAAAAAGTTTTCTGTTAAACATCACTCAACTCATATACTGTCCAAAGTGTTAGGACATTGTGCTGTCCAAAGCTGTCAGGACATATTGTACATTACATTAATTTATCGCACATCGTGATGTAACTATACAGTGACAAAAATTCATTAGTCCTTTTGTTCGTTTGTTCGACTCATTTAGTTTTAGGTTAATGATCTACTTTGCAATAATGGTATCAATTATAACCAATTGATCCCTACATGCTGCCACCAATATATCCTACAATAAAATTCTTTGCACTGTTTTTAAGCACAATTTCAAGTGACGTGCCTGCAGATAGTGGACACCCCGGCGGACCCTTTCTTTTTCCGCCTGTGCATGACGGGGTGCCATCCTGGGAGAGGGTGCTGAGGGAGGGGTACATGTAAGGCCTGGCTCAGGTGCAAAATGGTGCTATAGTAATACAAGCTTTTAAGAGATTATATCTTTACAAACTTTCAATATTTAATGATATTTTCTCTATCTCTAGAGGTGCTGTCTAAGAGCACGGGCAATACCCTATACTCCTTGGAAATTTTTTGTCCATGTGAGGTGGCTTGTATACAAAATATTGCTTTCTTTGGTACCCTTAAGTTTCGAAAAACATTGAATCTATTATTTTTTGGAATCGTCATTATTTAGTGATTCGTTCTGTTTGGTACGGTGTAATCTAAGGGGATGTTACCTGAGAGGAGGGATGACATCTCTACTTCTTGAGAAATTTTTCTTCTTCTAAGTTTTCCTAGATCCAAAATGGTGCTATCTTTGGTAAAGCTTTGGACTGATAATATGATCTGAAATTTTAAATATATACTGACTTTTCTGCTGTTGCAAGCATGCCACTTCTAGGTGGCAGTTGCGAGCTTTTCCCTAGCGCTCTTAGTACGCAATTTGGGGAGCCACTGGCGCGTATTCGTAGCGTAGGCTCTGCAAATAGATGTTTGGTTGAAATGTCTCCCAGATGGCCATGGGAAGAGGATGCCACCTTTGTGGACTTTAAAGTTGCATCTTAACATTCTTTTCTTTAAAAGTTCGTCCTGTACAAACAACTTTAGATTTCAAGAAGAGAAGTTAGCTTTGATTAAAAGGAAAAGTACAGCCACCTCAATTTTAATCAGTGTACTCGGATATGCTATATTTCATGAATGGCTCTTGAGAATCATGACTGAGGCAATATATATATATATATATATATCTCACTAAGTAGTGGAATTTTCCTTAAGAGTAACTTCTTGCATAACCTTGAACATGCAATATTAATGTTCTAACATATGAAAGATTGTTGAAGTTTAATGAAAAGATATTTGTGAAATTAAGTTGTTTCAATTTGAAAATAAGTTTGCGCAACTGCTTATGCCCTTTAATTTAGAAGTTTTCTTTACAAGCTCATTGAGTCTAGCTAATAATAAAGGTAATCATAGCCTGATTTATCTTTCACCATCCTATATGCTGGTGTATTCAAGTGGTGTATCTTGCAGGAGGAACAGGATTTATTTGTCAGGAAGAGAAACTCACATAAGAACACGCCCACGGTGGGGGTCTAGGGACGTCCCTGGGAAAATTTGAGGAGGAAGGGAGCCCTTCTATGCAATTTTATATGTATTTTGGGCCGTGAAATCGTAATTTGGATGGTGAAATTTTCACTATTTCAGTATATTTGCTTAAGTAGGACAACTTTCATTTTCAATTTGGAAATTTCAGAGGCGGCAGTTGCCATCTGCCCCCGCAGGCTACAGCCCTGCTAATTGATTCATGAAAGGTTATTTTAAGATATTCTTTCAATACTTAAAACCAAGTGTTGATGTATGATTCGACTCGCCTTTAAATATAAATCGATTCAACATTTCTTGAAATTTATCTTGAAGACATCATCGTTTAATAGCCACTTTTCTTGAATAGCAGAGTAAACTTAGGGAGGTTTCTCTAATTTGGGTACGCTGATGATGAGCACGCTATAACTTGAAGGTCTGGTGACATGAAAACTACATAGGTGGATATTTGATGTAAAAAGTATTACAAATCCAGAAAATAGCCGCAATTTCCATTAAAATCCATCTTTTGTTTTTTCAACCTTGTTTTCAAGGGCACTGGTAGCATTGTTATCTCCTGAGGGGTTAATTCAGGGCCTTTTTAACATACATACTGGGGGCCATGGCCCCCCAGTCCCATGCACAGCCCCCTCCAGTCAGCCCATTTGGTCCCCCCATTATGGGCCCTTTTTTGGGAAATTTTGTTTTCAATTGTTGGAAATTGCCCAATTTTATGTAGACAGGTTAGAAGACAGTACTGAACTACTTCACTCAGGAAGATAAGGATGAGGAAAATAAGGTGATCAATTACTTATAAACCATGCAAAGTGCAACTTCTGGCAAACTAGACAGTCATTTTTCTGAAAAATTCCTTCGTAAAGTACATGCCGTTCAATGGTGACCTTCCGCTTACTCTCAGTGGTGGTACCAAGGAGGGTATTGGAGGAATGTGCCCCCAGTCAGAGCCTTTGCCCTGGCCCTCAGATGCCCCCCCCCCACTCAGCTAACATATAGTAGCCTGACAGTAGGAATAGCCTAATATTTTAAAATCACTTGGAGGATTTGTTTAGGAGGATGCATTTTAAACCACAGTATATCTTTACTGAGACTTTAATTTTTCACCCAGAAATATGCTAAAACGTCTGAGCTCCAGGGGGCTTCGCCCCCTAGACCCCCACCGGGGACCCTAAAGCAGGCCCTGGACTCCAACCACTTAATATTATGGTGGCCTGAGTAGAGGAACAGCCTTATACACTAAAATTATTAGGAATTTTTGCATTTGATAGGTGCACTGTGATGGACCTAAATATACGTACCCTGAGACTGTATGTTTCACTCAGAACTATGCTCTAACCCCAGAACTTCCGGGGGCTTCGCCCCCTGGGCCCCCACAGGGGCTTTGCCCTTAGACTCCACTCGCTAACCTGGCGATCCAAGGCTGGTTTCGCGCGCAGCTCGAAAAATGGTCCCTTTCGTAACATGCCCCCCACTAAAAAATTCTTTAAAAAGAGCCCTGGGTTTATTATGCAAGTTAAAATTGTTTCCTTGAGAAATATTGATATCACTCACCAAACTGTAAACTATCTGATCATATAGGTTTTGTCCGATTCATTGTGGTTGTGTTAAAATGATTAGACGAGAAGATCCACAAGTACAGAATTTTTATAAGCAACCACGAAGCTGTTGTATCAGAGCATATTACACTTCCTGTTACATTCCTTGCCGAAGGCCAAACTAACCTTTGCAGCAATGATTGAGTCTATATCGGAGCAGAACGGATATTGGTATGACTGCATGTGTGTTTTTGTAAAGTTTCGCTTGAATAAATAGTATCCCAGTATAGGGTATACTTTCATTCTTGTTAAGTGTGATATGTCTTTGACTCAGCTTAAGGGTAATTCCTGGTCAACAGAGTTCAAAAACTGTGATAAACTTACACATGTGATGTTTTAATGAAGGAAGCATTAGATTTTTCCTTACTTGGCATATCAGTGCAATATCAGAAGTAGAAGAACCCGGTTGCTTTATTGGCGATTAGAGATTATTAGGGCATATCAGAGATCAAATTATAAAAACAAACCGCGGCTTCCCAAACTGCTGAAAGGATTGATGAATATTTGTGGTATAGAAATATGCACCATTACTTTCGTCTTCTACTATTATGCATGTTCTCGCTTTAACACTACCGGCTCTGAAGGAAGGTAGGCCAGTTGGCACGGCCCTCTAAATTTGAAGGGGGTGGGGTGGGGGTTGCACTTCAGTGGGAGAAAAAAAGGGTTAATCTTTAATGAAAACGTTTGAAATTGTGCTTTCATTTCTCAGGACATAAACGTCCTGGGCTCCTTTAAGCTGCAGAGAGATTTTTGGCGAAAACTTCTTGGATGGGAGTAAGAAGTCAGTCTGTTCTTTAGCAAATGAGCATTTTTATAAAGGCATAAATATTTCATTAGTAGGTGCCTTCGACTGAAATATATGATGAGTCAGAAGATGGTCCACATATTTCACTTCTTGGTACAGAACCAAATGTTTGTCACGCCGAACTCATAGAAAACCATAATTTTGCATTTTGGTTATATTTCTCTCTCAGGTTGGTAAAGACGAAGAAATAAATTCTGAAGAACAAGTTTCCACCAGTCAACAGAGTTGTGAATTTAACACGGTACAAATCTGTTCAATATGAGTTACAATTGGAATTGATAAATATTTATTGTTTCTCAGATTACGAACAAATAGTCGACTTCGAAAAAAATGAGTTGTCATTCAACACATTCATCTAAAAGCGACATTTTCCGTTCAATTACGTGTATTACATTATTTTAAAAGATTTTCAAATGATAAATTTTTATTTTTTTAAAGTTCTTATTCGTATTCTACCAAAATTTAATATGACGTTGTAATCTTTTTTTAAATTTCGTGTGTTATGTTCTTCAGCCATGGAAGTAGTTGACGTCTGATTTGTAAGTAAAGGCAACCGAAGTAACATAATCTACTTTAAAGTACCTTCATTGAATATGTACGTGCATTAGATTTCTGTCCACAATCGCTCTTAATGATTTGGTATTATGGTTGTGTTTAATTTAATATTTGGACATTATCACCAGAGCTTTGGAGAAAATTTTGCTAGCAACCATGGAGAACTTTCCCACGTATCAGAACATCCAACAAAGATCAAGCCGAGAACCGTAAGTTGTGCATTTTTAATGAGTACGAAACTTTTGTGACTGTTGCAATTTTCTGTTGATAACTAAGATCTTATATATTGCGATTTAATGCAGTAACCTCCAGAACTGCTCACTTACCACACTGAATTGTTTAATCCATACATTAACAACATCTTCAACATTAACAACTTGAGTACCAGACGTAATTTGAAGTTACCAGTGTCGATATGTATCTTGAGTCTGAACAATTGAAAATGTGTTTGTCAGTTTATAAAATTGCTAGAGACTTCAGGCCTTAAAAAACCTTAAAAACATCTTAGAGTATTGATGAAAATGTGCAACTGTCATCGCCGTATTTAATTGAATTGTTTTATTTGAGTGCAGGCCTATATGGAAGAATGTTATCCGGACTTAGAAAGAATGAGCACCAAACAGGTTTGTTTACGCAATAAAATAGCCTTCATATAACGCTCTTAAACATATATAACGATAATGATTAACATTAGTTATTTAATCAGTAAGAAGGTTGAGTAACATCTTTGTTAGGATTCCCCATCTTTTTCGACACTGTTCAAATAAAAGTTAAAATGTGGTTGAAAGTGCGTTCGGAGGTCTTTCGTACATTTTTCCCACGAGCTAATTTAAGTTATTTCATGATTTACTTTTTCTGATCTGTGTAACTTTATGGTCACCGGCATTCTGAAACTAGCAGAGCATTGAGTGAATGAAATAAAATTCATGGAACAATAATTTACAATTATGGTTAAACACATATTTTCGTGAGCTGTAAAAAATGTGAGCCGTCCCTGTTATTTTAGCCAACTGCCGTGGTCTTTATTACAAAACCTTCCACACATACAACCAATATCGGAGTCCAAATTTAAACAGTTAGTTCACCGTGTTCATTTTAATGGTTTGAAAACTGTTGTTTCCTTAAGTTGAAAATTGAAACTTTAGTTCATGCTTTAATACCAGCAAAAAACTCTTTGTAGGACCTGTCAAGCATCGTAGTATGAAAATTGGTAATATTATACAGGTTTTGTAACGCAGAGCAAACGTAACCTGTACATGGATTTCACATGCTGTTTCAAGCCTTCTGCACAAAAGGACCAACAAAATGTTTCCAAATGTTTAAAAAAGAAGAATCCACCTGATATAACTAAAATCATACAGTTAATAACAAATTGATTTCATATAAGGAGAAAAAGAAATGAAAGAATTATTTTAAATGGCATACATGGAGTCTTAGTAGCTGTTACCTTACTTGAATGTCTTGATTTCCTCATCACCACGATCATTAGAAATAACTGCACAATTTTCAAAAAACCATCCTACAGATTTAAGCATGTGAGATTACACTAGCAAGAACGTTTAAAAGTTTAAAAGTAGGAAAGACAATTAAACAACAATGTGATTGACAATGCTCCTTGACGTGCCATGTCAACATTTCTTGACAAAGATTTCAATAAAGGATTCCGTTAAAAGATCAGGACGAAAGTGTGCAAATTTTTCATCACTTCCTGGTTTCACAAAACTTAGTTGATAAATATTATAATTGACTTTCTTTTTTGGTACTTCAAGATTTCAGACTTACATACAAGAGTCAATTATTGTGTGTGGGGTATGTTTATCTGAGCAATTATTTTCTTTTCTGGCTTTTCCCGAAGGATCCTGATAGCCAACGTGGAGAAGAAACAGATTTTGAGAAAGAAAATCTTAGGTAGGCATTTCGTTGTTACCCTTCTCCCTTGGTTATCTCTTTGTTTCAGGTAACTAGCTTAATTGACTAAGCGACAAGTATACTTTGATTGGTGTCATTTTATTTCCAACGAAAACCCATTGAAAAAAATGACGATCGACTATGTAAGGTTATCGCATTCCCATTGTGTGCCTAATAATTTGATTTTAAGTCACCTCCTGTGAAGTATTTTATCTCTTCGTTAAATTACTCACATTTTCATATATTTTTTAATTTTGCTTTTTATGTAATGAAATATTTTGTCGGCTTTAAATTTGATGGAAAATAGGTTTGGAAGTAAATCAAATTTTGGTTGGTTTACAAAAATGAAAGATTTTAGAAAACAGGTAAATTAAATCAACCTAAATTGGAGTTACTATGCGATCTTAGATCATTAAATGTAAGCCAAATAGGTAGTATAGAAAACAGGATACTTTTTCTTGACAATACTGTACATGTTCATGGTAAACTTGTAATTTACACATTAATTTTCAGGAGGATTGCAGTCGTATGTTGCTATCGAATGAGGTGAAATAAAAAGGTTAATTTGATTTATTATCGAGGAAGTGGAAACGCATTAAAATCTTGTTTATAGTTAGTGAGGTTTTACGGCCCAGTTTCTAACCAATTGGTTAAGTCGAGCCGGCCACGGCCTTAGTCCAGTTGTGGCTCATTGACTTGTTTTCCTTACTCCATTACTTATGCTGAGCACCAAGCACAATGGCAGTAGGTTCCATTTTTAAAGTCTTCGGTATGACCCGTCCAGGATTCGAACCCTAGATCTTCTTGTTTATATAAAGTGAGCTTGCTAGAGGCTAATAGGGCTGACTACTACGTTGAAAACTGCAGAGCACATTTTTATATTCCAACTAGCATTTTGATATATTATGAAAGTTCACTAACCTAGTAAAAAGCAAAAGATTTTACATACAAAATGCATTCTTGTTGATGAAAATGGTAAAAAAGTTAATGAACCAATATTATACTATACCTACCAATATTATTATATTGTAATCCACACAGGAAAGATGTAGAAGATTTTGTTAAAGATCACTCTGTGAAAAGCTTAGTGAAAGCTTTCAACATTCACGACTCAAGGGTATGCAGTAGTATTCAATCACTTCTTGTATTGATTTTTGTGAAACAAGCTAGTGACAAAAAACTTCCTTTATAGGAAAATCTGCAGAATTAAGCGTTCAAAACGTTTATGCCTTTATACAATTGGTATAACTTTCTTTACAAAATTTCTGTGTAATCAGCGTGTTTTAAAGCTCCTTAATCAATTACTTCAAATAAATTAGAAAGTTAGAAAGGACGAAGAACAAGTGCAAATGTAAGATATTTAAATATGTCATGTGTTTTTAAACCATTGTTAAGGGGAAATGTAAAAAAGCTGGTACTATTTGAGGTCTTTAGCTAAAGATATTTGAGGGATTCTTCTAGATTATTGTTTGGTTATAATGAGTAGCTTTATTCCTGCCTTGAAATGGTACGCGGAATTTTACCATATGGCCTTTCATAATTATCAAGAATATTGTTTTATTTGTACGACAAACTAAATTAAAACATACTTTCAGATGATGGTAAATTTTTCAGACTTACGTGGAACACAATCTTAATAATTTACTAAATACAGTAAGAGACTTTGGCATCAATTTGGTATAAAAAAAATTTCTGTTAAATATCACTCAACTGATACACTCTGTCAGGTCATATTGTGCATTACATTAATTTATCGTACATCGTGATGTAACAATAGGGACAAAAAATCAGTAATCCTTTTATTCGTTCGTTCCTCTCAGTTATTTTTAAGTTAATGGTCTACCTTGCAATAAGGGTATCAGTTATTACCAATTGATCCCTACACGCTGCCATATATATTTTCTACAATGAAATTCTTTAGTTTAATATAGTAACTGTTATTTTTTCTTTAAACTCCGCTTTCCGATTACGAAACGGCCATGAATTCAATATTCCTAAAAACGAAATCCCGCAGGGCAGTTTTGACACTGTCTATAAGCAGACCACCAAGTGACGTGCCTGCAACTAGTGGACACCGTGGTAGACCCTTTCTTTTTACGATCGTGTATGTCGGGGTGCCATCCCGGGCACCCTGACAGAGGGTGCTGAGGGAGGGGTACATGTAAGGCCTATTAAAGTTGCAAAATTGTGCTGTCGTAATCCAAGCTTTCAAGTGATTATATCTTTACAAACTGTCAGTATTTAGTGATATTTTTCCCATCTCTGGAGGTGCTGTCTAAGAGCACGGGACAACATCCTATACACTTTGGAAAGTTTTGGTCCATTTGAGGGGGCTTGGATGCAAAATGGTGTTATCTTTGGCCCCCTTAAGTTTCGGTGTAATCAAAGAGGATGTTACCTGAGGGGAGGGATAACATCTCTACTCCTTAAGAAATTTAAAATCTCAGTTTTCCTATATCCAAAATGATATTATCCTTTGTTAAGCTTTGGACTGATAATATGATCTGGAATTTTAATTATTTAATGCCTTTCCTGCTGTTGCATGCATGCCACTCTTAGGTGGCAGTTGCGAAAAACAGATGTTTGGTCGAAATGTCTCCCAGATGGCCATGGGGGCGGGGGGGGGGAGGATGCCACATTTTTTACCTTTAAGTTGCACCCTATCATTCTTTTCTTTAAGATTTCGTCCTGTACAAGCAACTTTAGATTTCAAGAAGAGAAGTTAGGTTTGATTTAAAGGAAAAGTGCAGCCACCTCAATTTTAATCAGTGTACTCGGGTATGCTATATTTCATGAATGGCTCTTGAGAATCATGACTGAGGCAATATGTTTCTCACTGAGTAGTGAAATTTACGTACAGAGTAACTCCTTGCTTAACCTTGAACATGCAATATTTATGTTCTAACATATGAAAGATTGTTGAAGTTTAATGAGAAGATATTTGTGAAATATAGTTGTTTCAATTTGAAAAGAAGTTTGTCGCAACTGCTTATGCCCTTTCATTTAGAAGTTTTCTCTATAAGCTCATTGAGTCTAGCTAATAATAAAGGTAATCATAGACTATTTCATCTTTCACCAGCGTATATGTTGGTGTATTAAAGTGGTGTATCTTGCAGGAGGAACAGGATTTATCTGTCAGGAAGAGAAACTCACATAAGAACGCGCCCACGGAGGGGGTCTAGGGACCCCCCTGGGAAAATTTGAGGAGGAAGGGAGCTCTTATATGGCTGATTCCGTAAATAAGGGAGTCAACTTGTGACATTTGGGTAAAATTTCCAATTCAATAATTAAAAGACTAACTAGAAATTTTACCTTTTCATATTATGTTTGGGTACAGGAAAAGTGCAAATCATGTCAAAAGTTTGAAAACAATTATTCCTAACAATAGTTATGGTTCAAAATACGCTCATTTTTACCCGTGTAAACGGGACACCAAGAAAAATTTCTATATAATACTGAAAACATTATTTAAGTCCTCTTAAAATGGATGTGCAACATTGTAGATGGTATGCTTATTGATCTTCTATGGAATGGAAATGCATAAAATGAGGAGATTGGGTTGAGCTTGTGAAAAATGCACCCCTTAAAAGCCGGACACCGTGGTGTCCCGTTTACTAAGTGAAACTTTCTGCTCAAAACTTAACTATGCACAGCTTTGTTAATTGGGCAAACTTTGCATTTTCAAATAGTGACTATATAGTACTTGGAAATACATCAAGATACTTTTAAATATTTCAAGTGCAACTGTACAGTAGTAAAATGAAAAATTTATATTTGCAGTGGGACACCAAAAATTTACACGTAGTTTCACACGGGGAATCTGTACTCTGCTCACAGTGTTATTCCATTTTGCACAAACAGAATTAGTAGAGATGCACATATTCCAAAGTACTACTCAAATGCTTCCTAAAGATACATCTTAAAACCTATTGAACATTTAGGGGCTTTATACAGCTCATTGTAATAAGGAAAAACGCTTTACTAAATTTTTAAATGTTACGCCCTTGGTGTCCCATTTACACTGGGAAAAAAAATCAGTTTTTGGCACATAATATCAAAACGAGTTATTGATATGTTTAGTACATTTTACAATATGTAAGGCACCACTAAAGCTTGTGACTGAGACCATCTCCCTCTACTTAAATGCTTTCATGCACTGCCAATTTGAAGGTGAAATATATCCCAATGTAAAGTGGGACACCAAATCTACTGACTCCCTTATTTATGAAATCACCCATATGCAATTTCATATGTATTTTGGGCCATGAAATCGTAATTTGGATGGTGAAATTTTCACTATTTCAGTATTTTTGCTTAAGTAGGACAACTTTCATTTTCGATTTGGAATTGTCAGGGGGCAGTTGCCTTCTCCCCGAAGGCTACAGCCCTGGTAAGTGATTCATGAATGGTTGTTTTAAGATATTCTTTCAATACTTAAAACCAAGTATTGATTTATGTTCCGACTCGCCATAAAAAATAATATATATCGACTCGAAATTTCTTGAAATTTATCGTTTTCTTGTAGATATCGTCATAAAAATAATCACTTTTGTTGAATGATGATCACGCTATAACTTAAGGTCGTCATTGTTCTCGTGGTAAGTGGTGGTACGGTACCGTATACATGGAAAAGAGGTAAAACGGGACGGACATGGAGTGGACCGTTTCTCTCAATTGAAATAGTTGTCTCCCGAGTGACCTACGTAGGGATGAAGAAGCTTTTGTACTTTTAAACACCAGTTGATATTTTATAAAGGCTTTTAGACAACCAGAACATGATACATACAAAAAGAAAAGCTCATAGTCAGTTATAGTAATTGCTAAATGAGGAACATTTTATAACTGTTAGTTGAAGTCGCGTTCGCCGCAAAGGAACCAAGGGGTATCATGATTTTTTAAAATGTTTTTTCAGCAGTCTTTAGAAGATCATTTATCGGGTAATGAACATTCAAGAAGGAAAGACGTTACCAACGAAGAGGTGAGTGATTACCGATAATTGTAGACTTTGTATGATGATATAGCAATCGGCGTGTAAAGAGAGTTAACTTCGAAATCACGATATGCAGACGTTGCGTTTTGTTAACATGATTTACTTGATGACATAGTATTTGTCCGATTCATTGTGGTTGTGTTAAAATGATTAAACGAGAAGATCCACGAGTACAGAATTTTTATAAGCAAACACGAAGCTGTTGTATCAGAGCATATTATACTTCCTGTTACATTCCTTGCCAAAGACCAATATAATTTTTGCAGCAATGATTGAGTCTCTATCGGAGCAGAACGGATATTGGTATGACTGCATGTGTTTTTGTAAAGTTTTGCTTGAAAAAAAAACAGTCCAGAATAAGGTATACCTTCATTGTTGTTAAGTAAGTATGGGATGTCTTTGAACTGAAAGGTAATTCCTGGTCACCATAATACAAAAATTGTGATAACCTTACACGTGCGATGTTTTAATCAAGAATCCATTGGATTTTCCCTTACTTGGCTTATTGCATTTTCAGAGGTAGAAAAACCCTTTTGCTTTATTGGCGATTAGAGATTATTAGGGCATATCAGAGATCAAATTATGAAAACAAACAGCTTCGCAAACCTGGCAAACTGCTGAAAGGATTTAAGAATGTATGTGTTATAGGAAATGTGCACAATTACTTTCATCTACCACTATTATGCATGTTCTCTCTTCAACACTACCGACTCTAAAGAGAGGTAGGCCAGTTGGCACTGCCCTCTAAAATCACCGAAGTGGGGGAGGGGGATTCACTTCAGTGGGAGAAAAAAGGGTGAATCTTTAATGAAGACGTTTGGAATGGTGCTTTCATTTCTCAGGACATGAATGTCCTGGGCCTCTTTCAAGCTCCAGAGATATTTTCGTCGAAAACTTGTTAGATGGGAGTAAGAAGTAAGTTTCTTTAGGTAATAGACATGGTAATTAAAGCATATACATTTCATTATTAGGTTCCTTCGACTGAAACAGAGGTTGATTCAAAAGATGGTCCACATGAATACAGGTAATGATAATCCGAATACCATGATTTACCAAATGAATTTGTGCCACATGTTGTTATGATAATACCCACACCTTGTATTTGAAACCAGTACCTGTATTCATTGGCTTGCATGCTTACTTGTACATCTTCTTTTATATATATATATATATATATATATATATATATATATACAAAAGCATAGAAAAAGTAAAGTGGTGGTCAACTACACGCTAATGATGACAAAAATAGCACCCTGCTTGAAAGCTTTCAGCCAAGTAAAACGAAACAAGCTACAAGGCATTATAAAAGCTCCAGTACATAAGAATTAAAAAGTAAAAGAACAAAATGAAAAAAATCACCCAGCAAGTAAGATCGTAAGACACGTTTTAACGATACAAAGGAGCAGTAGCCTACTGCCAATCTCCGAAGAAATACCAGTAAAGCGTACACAAAATAAAAGAGGTACAAAAGTGTTAAGAAAAAATTGGGAAAGTGGACTTTGGTCAAAACAAAATAAAATCTAAAAGGAGAAAACAATACAGAAAAACGGAAAAGATGTCCAAAAAGGAGGACGAGTGATTAACAGAAGTAGCTGAATCTTTTGCAAGAGTTAAATTCTTTTCTCTTGTTGAGACCGCATAGGTGCGTAGTGCATAGTTGTGCCATCCAATATGCTTCTCTTTTGGTTAAAATTGTGTCAACATTAAATTACTGTGAACTTTTCCAATAATGATGAATCGGATGTGGCCAAGGTCGTGGGATTTCGAATTAAAATGTACCGAAAACTGACACCTCGGTTTGCTTCTAATAAGGTCCGATTTTTGGATGCGAAAGCGACCCTTAAAGGAAGTAGCGGTAGAGCCAACATGCTGTATGTTACATTATAAGCAGGTGACTAAATAAATAATAGGCTAAATAAATAATATTAGCCTATCACTAGTACAAGAAACGCTCTCCAAAATAGGATATCCTTTACCAGCGCTTGTACTTGAAAAATGTTTACTCTAATAAAAAAAATCAAGCAAAGGTCACAACGACTTCTTGCACACTTACGACAACCCAAACTGTCGTCTGGATAAATGTTCACTTTTTTGCACTTACAATTCTGAAGGTGTTCCTTTAAAGGTTTACATTTACGGAAGGCTGAAATGGATTTTTAGGGTAGGATATCCTTCCTCCTTGTGGAGCTATAAAGCAGATGAATGCTGTCCTGCAAAACATTAGATAAATGGCGTTAGCCAGGGTTGTAATCCGCAGTGAGGGTTCTTCCGTTGGGAGGCTTTTACCTTAGGCCTATTGGAATTCTGTAATAACTGGGTGCGAGAAATAAGACGGAATTTTTGAAATTGAACCTGCACAAAGTTGTGGTTATAACCCCTATGAACTAGGTAACGTTGGTAATCGTAAATTTGCAAGAAGTTGTGATCTTTGCTTGAATTTCTTATTAGAGAGTAAACATTTTTCAAGTACTAGCGCTGGTAAAAAGATATCCTATTTTGGAGAGCGTTTCTTGTACTAGTGATAGGCTAATACAACGTAACGTATAATATGTTGGATTTACCGTTACCTCCTTTAAAGTTCGCTTTCGCAACCACAAATCGGACCTCATTAGAAACATTAATTCGGAATCCCACGACCTCGGAGTGTAAATTATTTCTTATTAGTCTTAGTAAAGTCAACACAAGGAATATTTACTGGCAATTTTATCAATGTTTATCTGAGGCCAAGACCTAGAGAACCTCGTTTAGTTCATTTTGATCAATTTTACTAGATATGAAAGCTTTAGTATCTAAGTACTCGTTTCAATGCAGATTGTAAGTAATGCTGAATTTGAAACGTTCATGTTGATTTCGTGAGACATGGAGTCACCTATGACAATAGTACGTTCATGGCAAACAAAACTGAATACTGTTGTTACTCGGAATATTTTAGTTTCTTTTTATTGAGCGCATATGATTACTTTTCATCAGGTTTGACAACGATCCAATGTATGTACTTGAAATGCAGGAGATGAAAGAAGAAATAGGAAATGTTAAGTCTCTCATGCAGGTATCTTGAATTTTCACTTCTGCCAACACCAACTCATGACATAAGCCAAGTAAACATTACTCGTTTAGCTTCCGTTAGTATTGATTTTCAAGGTAATAAGGGAACTTTTTGATAAATGTATGTACTACATGTACACAGCTGAACTACGGCAAACTTACCATGATCATCGAAAGGTATAATCCAAGTTCTTAACACATCACCTTGACACAAATTTGCAATGGAATAGTCGCTATAAGTATCATGCTCAACCTCCTTCAGTGGAGAAGTACTACTTTATGCATTTAAAATAAAATATGATTGGACTCCCGTCTATTAAGGTAACAAATTTACCAAAGGCATTTTGAGGTAAAGCGCCTAATATGTATTTTAATATGTATCTGATGATCTAATTTTTGAACACGAAGCGTTGCAGAGACCTACTAAAAACGTAATATTCCCAAGGTTGTCAGTGGGCTGCGCTTGAAGAAACTTAAACCTTTCAAGTGACTTTTGCCAAGAGTTTCTTTATAATAATTTGAGCACGCTGCTCTTGAAGGACATGCGGGAAACCGAGGCTTAACATAAATTGCTCTAGAGTAACTATAGGAACTATAAAAAGACCATGCTAGTCACTAAAGGTGACGATAAATTTTAGGTGCTAGTTGACAACTTTCTTCTGTGATATCTAGGTGCCAAATTTGATTGAAAGGCACCACAAGATGAATATTTAAGTTCACTGTCGCATTTTTTGCAATATTCACTTTTTACATGAGAGTACATAAACCTAGTCAAGCATAGATTTTGAAAGATAGAAGCCGATAGTCCAGAAGCTCTCATTTGTACAAATATTAGCTATGTTGATTATCCGAACGAAGAAATAAATCTTCAAAACACAAACACCGAAATGACTGATCCCTTTTGAGTGCTATCCAATCTTTTATATGCTTGATTAGAGTAACATGTCGATAAAAATGATTCTTTTCGCTCAGTGAACATAGACCTTCTGTTTGCTCTTTACCATACAGTCTTTCATGGAGAAGAGTATTCGACCCGAAAGCATCAAACAGAACACGGTTAGTGATACTACTTTTAAAAAAAGAGGAAAGAAATTATGGGCTTCTAGGAGTAGGAGGGTGATAGCAGAACTAAGACGTTTTAGAGAACTTATAAGAAACAATATGAGTTATTTCTCGTCGTGTTTACTGCAGCTGTCTTCTTCCATCATAAAAAGCTTACAGAATGTGTCTACAAAATGCTAATCAGCTTGGGTATTAAGTAAAAACTAATTAAAAACGCTCAAGTAATTTGCTACATAAAGTATGATTAAAAGGTATCCAATTTTGACACTCCAAACAGATCATGAATAAGTCGTTTGTATTGCAGTGGAAACCAAATGATTGAAACATTTTATTGAAAAGATCTGCCAGGAACTCACCATGCCTGCTGCGATTTATAATTAAACCGGCATAAGTATCATTCGAAATATGTGGACAGCTGAAACGAAAAAAGTTAAACAGCAAATATGCAAAAACAAAAAAAGCATTTGCTAACCTATAATGAGTCAATATTGTGGGTGGGTTTAGAGTAGAGAAAAGAGAGGAGATATTTACTCAGTAGTTTAACGATTAACTGCAAATCTGATGCGATTGAAACATGTTTTGAGTGGAATGGAACCATGTACTAGGCGACAGGCCAACCACAGAAGGTAGATCCAGAGGACTGCCACCAGGCTTCCTTTGGGATATTTTGCCATTAACATCACACTAAGCAAAGTCTCGATACTCTGGTATTCAGTAAAAGCTGCCCATGTTGACCATACTTGTTGGTGAACCCCCCTTGATACCCTATCTAAAATTCCTTGATCCTCACCAGATCCATGGAGTTGTAGTACCTAACTGATATGACTTCCTCTCCTTATTAGTCGTCACTGCATTTTTGCAGAAATGATTACATTTGCTTTTACTAAAGTTTCCTTCGAAGAGTGCCAATCGCTCGGAAAATGTAGTTAGTACTGATGAGATAGTAGGAAATACCTACTTGTCACAAGACGAAAGGGTAGGTTTCAGCTATTGGGAGAAAATTTAGCTTCCAAGGGTACTTCTTCAAGCAATGTCAATGTTGTAAAAATGATTGATTATTCTTGAGAAAGTGGACGAGTATGTTATTTCAATCATATCTGAGACGCTTAATGAAGAAACCATTGTCAAACATAATGATTTCTTCAAACAATGTAAACGTCAGAGACTAAAAGGCGCGGCATTATTGGTTTTGAATAACGTCACACTAAGATAGCCTTAAATGGCTACATTGACGAAGTTATAGTCAAATGTAATCAAATACCACCAGTCTACATACACAAAATACAACACATGCATAATGATACAACATACATGTACAAGAATACGTGTAAAATACAAGAAACTTGCTAATCATCTTTCTTTTGAAAACATGGGACGTTATTTAGAATCTCTCATTGATGCAGTTAGCAAGAAGATATTGTTGAGCAAAATTATACTGGTTAAGTACAATGATGAACCATTAATGACGTCATTCGATATAAGAAATGCATTAATTGAATATGAGAATCCATCATCGGCCGATTACGGTCTTTGTGGGATACCATTTAGTTATCATTTTGGCCCACATGTCTAATAATCTTAAAGAAGGCCAGATTTAATGAAGAAACTTTGCATTGGTCGCTCATTTACTCATAAATATGCTCAAATGTATCTTTCGTTATACTTATACTCTCCACTAGAGATACAAAGAAAATCAGCAGTACGTCACGGAGAAACAGACAGGAGCATTAGTACAAACACTAGAGCAAGATGAGGTGGGTTGAGCTTAGAATCTACTTTGTCAATTATGATACTGACAAATTTTCCACAAATTTTAAAACTTAAAATGAGAATCTCATGTCAGGCCGACTTGTTCTCTAAACTTATGAATGAAACATGGAATAATAGTATATGGCAGAAAAATCAATTATTAGACTTGTTGCACTTCCGAAAAGAAAACAGGATTACACGTAGAAATTACTTTCTTATTGCCATCAATTCCAATATTAATATATGTATATATATATATAAGTCTTTAAAAGAACATCTTAAGTTTCCGAAACGTTTGAATAAGGACGAGGTTCCTAGTGTTGATAAGAGTTGCCACAAGTGTGGAAAGACTCGATGTGATCTTTGTTTTAACTTTCTAGCTGACAGTAAACATGTTACAAGTATGAGCACAGGTAGAAGATACCAAATCGTTGATTTTGTTTCTTGTACGACTCACAATGTCATTTATTTAGCTACTTGTTTAAAATGTAAAATGCAGTACGTAAGGTCTACTGCTACTCACTTTAAAGTTAGGTTTCGTAATCATAAGTCTGATCTCATCAATAATAAAGGAAGATGTGAATTGGCTGTGCATTTTAGTTCTGTTCCACATGTACTCAACAATGTTCGCTCCATTATTATTGAACAAGTTCATAGCACCAGTAATGTAGACGTTATTTTAAAAAACGGGAAGCTTATTGGATGGCTCAGTTGTGTACTTTCCTTCCCTTCGGTCTTAACAAAAGAAAGGAATTTAGTTCTTACAATACGGTCAATTACTTAAACTAATCCCTTGCCCACCCTCTCCTTTCAACCCAACTTGTAATCCTTTTATACTCGTTTTTAGTTTGCTTTGCCTCTTTCATCTCCGAGGGTCGGCTTTTACTAATTTTATACTTTTAAGTCTTCCATTGCTTTCATTTATTTTAAGTTCTTGGGAAGAAGCCAGCCTCTATCCTCTTTTAGATTTGAATCTTTTATAGTCTTAACGATTTAGATTGTTGAACCTTTTATACTTGCTCAAGTTGTAAATTCGCCTCTTATATTAGTTTGTATGCTTGCTTTTTATCAGTTTGGCTGACGAAGGTTGATTAAAAACCGAAAGCTTCCAAGCCTGGTGCTGTTCTTCCATCTTTTTTAGCTTGTAGTTGACTTTCACCATTTCCTTATTCTCATTATATATACATATATTATATAAACAGTGTTTTCCACTCGCCCTTTTGAAGAGCGTACGTCAGCTCCCGTTCTTATAGTTGCCGCCCTCGCAAAACCCTTGGCTGTCCGTACAAAAAATAAAAACTAATGCTTTCACTTCTTTTGGAAAAGTTGGCAAAGAGACACTTTCTGTTCCCCCCCCCGAGTTAAGTATACTTTTATATGAAGTATGTATATATACATATATTGATCTATCTATCTATCTATCTGTCTGTCTGTCTGTCTGTCTGTCTGTCTGTCGATCGATTGATCCATCAATCCATCCATCCATCCACCCACCCACACACCCGCCTTCCGTCAACTAAACGTTACCAGTTTCAACATTAGGCTCCTCGTTGATCCCACCAAAGATTTTCTTACGAAATGTAGAGCCGTGATGAACAACGTGTCGAGTCCACACAGGAGAACGTAGACCCACTGATCCCCAGTGCTCCGGTTCCGGGACGATTTTACATTTTGCCAAAAATCCACAAAAAGGCGTCCATTCAGGATGACAGCAACGAACGAAAAATCCCCCGGCAGGCCCAACGTATCGGGCAACGGTACCTTGACAGAATAGCTTCCAGATTTTGTTGATGAATGCCTCCAGCCTCTACTTAAACATATACCTAGCTACATTCAGGATACAACCCACTTTCTGCAGAAACTGAATAATATTGACAAACTTTCTAGTAATACCGTACTTGTCACCACGGATGTGTAAGCCTTATATACTAATATTCCGCATGATTAGGGCATACGTGCTTGTAAAGTCTTTCTTACTAGAAATTGCTCTCCTACTAACTTTATTTCTGATGTAAAAGACATTACCAAATTTATCCTCGACCATAATTATTTCACCTTCGATGACCAGATTTGACTTGCAAACCCACGGTACCACATGAGTAACAAAATGGCGCTTGTGTATGCTAATATGTTTATGGCGTGATCAGAAGAGCGATTTTCAGATGAATATAGGATTAAACCTTTAATGTATTTTTAATATATTGATGATAGCATTTTCTTATGGCCTCATAGGAAACCCTCCCTCACTAGTTTTATTGATAAAGTCAACTCTTTCCAACCTACCATTAACTTATCATATTAATGTTCCACATCAAGTATACATTTTCTGGATTTTCAAATGTCCTTTGTGAACGACACCATACAAACATCTGTCTTCACGAAGGCCAGAGACAGGCACACATACATACCATTTACTAGCTTCCACCCAGAAAACACCAAGAAATATATCGTTAATTGACAGACTTTTCGTTACAAAAGAATTTGCTCTGACACTAATGATTTAAACATTCAACTGAATGACCTTACCAAGCAATTCATTTAAAGGGGCTAACCCTCTCAAATTCATTAGAAAGAATATGGAGAGATCCAATAAGTTTAAAGGATCTCTGCGACCCCGGCCCAGCCGAAGAATTTGCCATCATTAACCACAACTCCGTACGCCTCCTCAACGGAAGATCTCAAATTTTGTCACAATGATGCCACCGTAACACTTGCAAAAAAAAACAGACAAGCGGATAAGGGCTGAAAAAGAGCACACAAACCATTAATTATAATGACCTCTGACCAAAGTACTAGAGTAAAATCCTGAGTGGAGGTACATTCAGGTTTGACTCTAGTCGTTGGTTATCAAAGCTGCTTTGGTTTCAGAATTGAGCACATTCACCCGTGCTGTTCTTTGGTCTTATACTTCATATATATATATATATATATATGTATATATAATATTACACAACTTTCGACCTCTATATGTATGTATATATATATATATATATATAGTGAAAATCGGTGAAGCGACTAAAATCTGGCTGAGGTGATAAGCAAAGTTGACTTCACCGGGATTCGAACTCCGGACCTCCCGCTTGCTAGTGCAAGCATATATATATATATATATTTATATCAAATATGAGAAAATTCGTTTGCTCCATAAAATACATATAACTAAAGTAAAACAACGAAATAATGACAGTAATCAGATACACAAATACCCCTGTGTCCTTCTTCAGCGCAAAATTTGAAGTGACAGGTTATAACAATATAAACATCATTCAATGCACATGGACTCCAGTGGCGGAGTACATTAGGCTTAACCAATCATTTCTTCCAAACTTTTAAAATGCTTATTGCTTGGTTTAAACTTCTTTTGTCCTGGACACCGGAAGCGTACAGATCTGAGCTTAATCCTTAAATTAAATACGCTCACGAACGGGCTCACTAGAATCTGGGTCCACTCAGCCATAAAACTTATTACAATTGTAATTGAAGGACAAGAGAAAGAACACAGAGGTGTCGGAAATATACGCTGTGTTTTCATCTTATTTGTGCTCTGGTTATTGTCATTATTTTGTTGTTTTACACTTATATATAGGGAGGGGGACAACCCCCCTTAGACCCCTCCCCAGGACGGCGGTCGGAA